>JAWPHD010014473.1:0-61084 GCA_037043455.1 Cyrtodaria siliqua
GTGTTTTCATGCAACTTGCTAGGAAGTATCAGTATGATGTCTAGCAACGCATATAGTCGGGATGTTGCGGTTGAATGATTTTATCAGAGTTTTCGAAGTTATTTAAATAAAGTGTAAAGCATTTCTGCTCAACTCCTACACTTTTCATCTGATTTTCATGCAACTTGTTAGGAAGTATTAGTATGAGGTCTAATAGCACATATTACCAGGGTGTTCCGGTTGAGTGATATTTGGCAGAGTTGCGGGACTTCGAAATTGTTATGTATAAAGGGTTTCCATGCAACTTCGAATGATTTTATCAGAGTTTTCCAATTTTCAAGCATAATGCGCTCATCTTCTATATTTTTTTCTCCAATTTTCAAACTTGGTAGGAAGTATCAGTATGGCTAGTAGCTCGTATTGTCTAGATGTTCTGGTTAAATGATTTTTGGCAGAGTTACAGGAATTTGAAATTGTTCAAGTGTAAAGTTTTTCAGCTAAACTACATTTTTCTTCCAGTTTTCATGAAACTTGAGGGGAACTTTTATTAGGAAGTATCAGTATGTCTAGAAACGAATTTTGTCCGTATGTTTTGGTTGAATGATATTTAGCTCGACAATTCGAAGAATAGTGAGAGCTATCCTACTGACACCACGGCATCGGCGTCCCCAGCTTCACCTTAGTTTTTGTGCAATAGATTTATAACTTCAAAACTACTCAAGCTATTGCATTAACATTTTATCTAATATTTCACATCAAATTCTGTACCTTATCCAACAATCCCCATAACTCTTCCTTTCATTTTGACAAAATGATGGCCTCTGAATTGGTAACAAATGTCATTTTTACATAGAAGTACATGTATAAAGGAAAAACACTTCAAAATCTTCTTCTCCGAAACAAAAAGGGCTGAGCTTAGATATTTTGTATGTAGCATCGTCTAGTGGTCCTCTACCAAGTTTGCTCAAATGGTGAGTTGAGATCCCCACCTTATAACCATATATATACTTACTGGGCACGAGCAGACAGATACAACCCTCCAACCAGCATAGACACTGGGTTGCTTCCCCACCCCTGGGGAAATAGCCCCTCGGTCATGACTTGGAAACCATTTAGATCCCACCCTATAACCAGATATACACTTACTGGGCATGAACAGACGGATACAACCACCCAACCAACATAGACCCTGGACTCATTCCCCACCCCTAGCCCCTGGGTCCTAACTTGTTAACCGTTAAGATCCCCACCCTATAGGACTCACACCACTATTATCTCCCTTGAATACTCGTGCCCTACAGATGGAGGTAGATAAAAAAAGTTTGCTTTTCTACATTTTACAGGATATATTGATTTATCTTTACCAGGTTCTAAATCTACAGCATTTTAGGAAGAGATCACAGAAAAATGCATGTTGATATAAGATTTCTAGCTAATTCTGCCTCATTTTACACATCATGGGTCTAATCACCAGGGGTTGTATTTTTGTCTAAATTTTGATAGGTGTCACGCAAACATGAAATTAAAAAAAGTTCCATCTGGTTAATATTTGTTAAATGTGTTTTAAATTGCAGATATTGGATCAATGAAAAATTTAAGCATAAATACATGTTGCAAAATCCTTTTTATCTCTATGCCACGAACAAAAACATTACAATGGGACCCTATGGAAAATTAATTATGGTGTGAGACGTATAGCCATATATACACTTACTGGGCATGAACAGACGGATATAACCATCCAACCAGCATAGACCCCTGGCTCCTTCCCCACCACTGAGGACATAGCCCCTCGGTCATAACTTGGAAACCATTGAGATCCCACCCTATAACCATATATACACTTACTGGGCATTAACAGACGGATACAACCATCCAACCAGCATAGACCCTAGGCTTCTTCCCCAGCTTTGTGGACCTAGCTCCTGAGTCAAACTTTACAAATAATTTGATATTTTTAGCTCTACTGTTCGAAAGTTCTTGTGGGTTGTATAAAGTTCATGGTAATATTTGTTGATAAACGGCAAATCAGTGAATATTTTGAGTGAAACTTATTCAGCTAACATTAATACAGAAAAACACAATATACCTCCATTAATTCTATAAAGTATGTCTTATTATCCTGCACTTGACCAAATACTGTAACTTCAGTTTCTTTAATTGCAAGTGGCCACATTAAAGTAGGTATAGCATAATGTGTGAATTTTGACAACAAAATCTGATTAACCAAGGTTCAATAGTGTGTTTTTTGCGTCAATCTTGGGGTGGACCCTGTGTGAACCACTCTAAAATCCGGTAAGCTCAGTTTTTAGCTCTGCTGGCCAAAGGCCAGGCGAGCTTATGGCATCACTTGTCGTCCGTCGGTCTGTTAGCAATTTTATAAATTCGACATCTCCTCTGAAAAACTAGGTCAAATTTAAGGAATTTTCAAACGACATCTCCGACGAAACTACTTATTCCATTATTGTGAAATACCATAAACATGTTCCTTGGGTTGGCCTCTATCAAGTTTGTGTTTTTCGTTATCGTCGAATAATCAAACTGGATGCCACGGCGACTCAAAGTTTACATAGAGTTATATAGGAAAAAGGTAAAAATGACATCTTCTTGGAAACCGCTTGAAGGATTTTGAAGAAACTTAATCACATTGATATTTGGGTTAGTCTCCCTCAGATTTGTGTTTTTGGGGCCTCCAGTCATCCATGATGGCCACCATGGCTAAACTTAGGTCAAATTTAAGGACATTTATCACGACGACATATTACCACTTATTCCATTCTAGTTAAATTCCTGTTGTTGGCCTATATCAAGTGTGTTTTTCATTGTCGTTAAATATTCAAAATGGCTGCCACGATAACCCAAAGTTTACAGTTATATATAGGAAACCTGTTTCTTGGGTTGGCCTCTATCATGTTTGTTTTTGAATCACATCATACCAGTAGAGCATCTACAAGCCCACTTGGGCCTTTTGTTTTTACCGGTATGCTTGCTGGATTTATGTGGGACCAAGGTCCACCATTCAGAATTACAAATATTAAAATATAAACGGGAGATGTTATGGTATATGGTAAAAATGTGATATTTTACGCATCAATTTCTGCCTTATATACCAACTTTTGGGGGTGTTTGTCGATTTAAAACTACTTCACAGGTGACTCATTCATATTCATGAGTTATTACCAGTTAAGATAGAGACTGTAGCTTTAATACAGAATAGAGCCTATATGATGGCAATTTGTCCACTGTTTCCTTATTAGTGCTCGAGCATATTTACCAGACCTTTACCAAACTTTATTTTGATTGTTGATATCAATCCATTCAAAAACGTCTTTATCAGGTAACACCAGAGCATAAAACATATAACACATTATTTTAACTGCCCTTTGTATATAAACAAGAGGTCAATGACCTTGAAGCTCTACTGATTGATTTTGATTTCAGGAAGTAGTCGCTACAGACTTGTTTTTTGAAAATCTATTTTTAACTGTGGCGGCCATCTTGAATTTCCGGCCGACCTGAAATTTTGCTAGGGTCAATTAGACATCAAGAGCAACATTCCTGTGAAGTTTCATGAAAATCCGTCAAGTAGTTTCAGAGGAGTAGTCGCTACAAGTTTTCATTATATAACTACGTAAACAAATATGGCCGCTGACAGCCATGTTTAACATTGAATCAAAATAATGTTCGACTCGGATAACCATCATGTCATGCTGATCATTTTAGAAAAAGTCCCATATCAATATCTCTTATAGTTTTCAAGAAGTAGTCGCTACAAACTTATTTTTTAAAAATCTATTTTTAGCCATGGTGGCCATCTTGAATTTCCGGCCGACCTGAAATTTTGCTAAGATCAATTAGACATCAAGAGCAACATTCGTGTGAAGTTTTATGAAAATCTGTCAAGTAGTTTCAGAGGAGTAGTTGCTACAAGTTATCATTATATAACTCTTATGTAAACATACATGGCCACTGGCAGCCATGTTTAACGTCGAATCAAAATAATGTTCGACTTGAATAACCATCATGTCATTTTAGAAAAAGTCCCATATCAATATCACTTATAGTTTTCAAGAAGTAGTCGCTACAAACTTGTATTTTGAAAATCTATTTTTAGCCATGGCGGCCATCTTGAATTTCCGGCCGACCTGAAATTTTGCTAGGATCAATAAGACATCAAGAGCAACATTCCTGTGAAGTTTCATGAAAATCCGTCAAGTAGTTTCAGAGGAGTAGTCGCTACAAGTTTTCATTATATAACTCTATGTAAACAAAGATGGCCACTGACAGCCATGTTTAACATTGAATCAAAATAATGTTCGACTCGGATAACCATCATGTCATGCTGATCATTTTAGAAAAAGTCCCATATCAATATCTCTTATAGTTTTCAAGAAGTAGTCGCTACAAATTTATTTTTTAAAAATCTATTTTTAGCCGTGGCGGCCATCTTGAATTTCCGGCAAACCTGAAATTTTGCTAGGATCAATTAGACATCAAGAGCAACATTCCTGTGAAGTTTCATGAAAATCCGTCAAGTAGTTTCAGAGGAGTAGTTGCTACAAGTTTTCATTATATAACTCTATGTAAACAAAGATGGCCGCTGGCAGCCATGTTTAACGTCGAATCAAAAAGATTTTCGACAAGGACCAACACCATGTCATGCTGATCATTTTTAGAAAAAGTCCCATATCAATATCTCTTATAGTTTTCAAGAAGTAGTCGCTACAAACTTATTTTTTAAAAATCTATTTTTAGCTGTGGCGGCCATCTTGAATTTCCGGCCGACCTGAAATTTTGCTAGGCTCAATTAGACATCAAGAGCAACATTCCTGTGAAGTTTCATGAAAATCCGTCAAGTAGTTTCAGAGGAGTAGTCGCTACAAGTTTTCATTATATAACTCTATGTAAACAAAGATGGCCGCTGGCAGCCATGTTTAACGTCGAATCAAAACGATTTTTGACAAGGACCAACATCATGTCATGCTGATCATTTTAGAAAAGTCCCATAGCAATATCCCTTAGAGTTTTAAGAAGTAGTCGCTACAAACTTGTTTTTTAAAAACCTATTTTTAGATTTGGCGGCCATCTTGGATTTCACATCTACATGAATTTTTGCTAGGATCAACTAGACTTCATGGGCAACATTTCTGTAAAGTTTCATGAAAATCTATTCAGTAGTTTCAGAGGAGTAGTCGCTACAAAAAAAAAGTTAACGGACAGACGGACGGACAGACGGACAGACGGACGACGGACGCCGCACCACGGCATAAGCTCTGCTGATCTCTGATCAGTAGAGCTAAAAATTGGTCCATATACATATTCAGCCAATATATTCCTACATGTCCGAATTTAGATATCGGGGAATTAAAAAAACTCGGTTCAATTTTCCGTTTTCAGATCGACGTGTCAAAATCCGAGGTATGAAGTTATTTTTTCAAACCTTGACTTTTAAATTGTGTGGCCACTATTTTGAAAGTATCGTTTTCAAACCTGACATGCATCCTTACAAATGTCAAACACTGCCGTAGTTCGATTTCGAGATCAAAAAGTCCAAATGGCCGCCACAACATTTTCTGACGGAAAAGGGCTGCTTTAAAATGCCTGTTTTCCTGAAGTTTATGATCACAATTTTTAATTAAGACATAATAAATAGGTACCTGTGTTTTATCGGTGAATAAAATACAGTTAGGAGTTTGGATGCGTAGTAATTAAATCACGAGTGCGTTAGCACGAGTGATTTAATTTACTCTCACCGAACGACTAACTGTATTTTATTCACCGATAAAACACAGGTACCTATTTATTATTTTGATTCTAACACAACAATAAACCCATTGTGTACGCTATTGTGAGGGCACTATATATTATCTCGGAGGTCAAGGAAATCAGGCTGCTATGTTTACAGGCTGTTCCATTGGGCGCCCCCGTATGCAAAGTTCTGCGCGTCACAATATGTTTAAAACACTGGTAGTCACGTGACAAACAATTAAGTCATTGCTTACGTCATATAGCTTGCGCTGTATGACGTCAAACGTTCTCAGCTTGTTCAAGATGCTTATTAATGTTATGTGAACTGATGCATATGGTGGGTTTATATCGGCGGTGTGTAAGGTTTGTGAGCATGGCAAGTTTGTTGTAATTAACATTTCATTAAAATTACTGTTGAGTTTGTCTTCGTGACGTATATGTACCAAGTGACGTCATGTAACGTGGGGATTCCTACGGATGAAATATACGCGGGGAATTAATGGAACAGCTGTGTTTTATCGTAGAATAACATACAGCTGTCTCTCTTTTTCGTGTATATGAAAGACTGTGGAGGTTGTGTTAGAATGTATCATTTCTAACCGGAATCTGTTAAAATATTAATGTAAAATCTTGTTTAAGTTCAACTTTTGTCAAAATTCAAGATGGCTGCTATGCAAATTGCATTGTAAAGGATTCTGGGCATTTGTGGTAACAAATTTTAACACATCCTTTTCAAATTTTGTATACATTCTTATGAATGTAAAACCTTGCAAAGTATCAAGTATTAAGATCCACTAGTCAAAATCAAAGATGGCCGACATGACAAAAGTCCAAAAATGCTGGCCACTATTTTGCATGTATACTTTACAAACGTTGTATACTTCCTTATAAATTGTTCGGGGCGCTTGTTTCAGCCAAAGGTTTTTCTGCAAAAGCTTGAGCAATTAAACTAATACGTAAACTCAGTGGGAAACTATCATTAGAACTGGTACTTTTAGTGGTGAATAAAAATACCTTAGTTTAAAAATACCTTAGTTTTGAAAATCGGTTGAGAAATAAATATTTTACGGCCCAAACAAGTTTTTGATGGTGCTTTTCCCATGTAAATTACTTGTCAATGGGCCAGCATAAAATTATGAAATTTTATTTAACTTCAGTCAGCCTTCATATTTTGCAATAAAACTTTCAGGTTGTCTTATTTAGTAAATTACGAATATCCAACAATTTAAAACCATTTTCGGATAAAAATTCTAAAAGTAAGTATTTTTCATGCAGGAGAATTTTGCATTGAAAATGCCCCATCAAAAGCAGCTTTCGCGCTTAAATATTTAATTTCTCAACCGATTTTGAAAAGTAAGGTATTTTTTATTTACCACTAAAAATGTCTCTCACTGATATGCCACAATTGGAAATGAGCCCTTGTCAAACTCAGTATGCTTTTTTATAATAAAATAAAACAAGAGGTCAATGACCTTGAAGCTCTACTGATCGATTTTGATTTCAGGAAGTAGTCGCTACAAACTGTTTTTTTGAAAATCTATTTTTAGCTGTGGTGGCCATCTTGAATTTACGGCCAACCTGAAATTTTGCTAGGATCAATTAGACATCAAGAGCAACATTCCTGTGAAGTTTCATGAAAATCCGTCAAGTAGTTTCAGAGGAGTAGTCGCTACAAGTTTTCATTATATAACTCTATGTAAACAAAGATGGCCACTGACAGCCATGTTTAACATTGAATCAAAATAATGTTCGACTCGGATAACCATCATGTCATGCTGATCATTTTAGAAAAAGTCCCATATCAATATCTCTTCTAGTTTTCAAGAAGTAGTCGCTACAAACTTATTTTTTAAAAATCTATTTTTAACTGTGGCGGCCATCTTGAATTTCCGGCCGACCTGAAATTTTTCTAGGATCAACTAGACATCAAGAGCAACATTCCTGTGAAGTTTCATGAACATCCGTCAAGTAGTTTCAGAGGAGTAGTCGCTACAAGTTTTTACTATATAACTCTATGTAACCAAAGATGGCCACTGGCAGCCATGTTTAACGTCGAATCAAAATAATTTTCCACAAGGATCTACATCATGTCATGCTGATCATTTTAGAAAAAGTCCCATATCAATATCACTTATAGTTTTCAAGAAGTAGTCGCTACAAACTTATTTTTTAAAAATCTATTTTTAGCTGTGACGGCCATCTTGAATTTCCGGCCGACCTGAAATTTTTCTAGGATCAATTAGACATCAAGAGCAACATTCCTGTAACGTTTCATGACAATCCGCCAAGTAGTTTCAGAGGAGTAGTCGCTACAAGTTTTTACTATATAACTCTATGTAAACAAAGATGGCCGCTGGCAGCCATGTTTAACGTCGAATCAAAACGATTTTCAACAAGGATCACCATCATGTCATGCTGATCATTTTAGAAAAAGTCGCATATCAATATCACTTATAGTTTTCAAGAAGTAGTCGCTACAAACTTGTATTTTGAAAATCTATTTTTAGCCATGGCGGCCATCTTGAATTTCCGGCCGACCTAAAATTTTTCTAGGATCAATTAGACATCAAGAGCAACATTTTTGTGAAGTTTCATGAAAATCCGTCAAGTAGTTTCAGAGGAGTAGTCGCTACAAGTTTTCATTATATAACTCTATGTAAACAGTGATGGCCGCTGGCAGCCACGTTTAACGTCGAATCAAAACGATTTTTGATAAGGACCAACATCATGTCATGCTGATCATTTTAGAAAAAGTCCCATATCAATATCACTTATAGTTTTCAAGAAGTAGGCGACTACAAACTTGTATTTTGAAAATCTATTTTTAGCCATGGCGGCCATCTTGAATTTCCGGCCAACCTGAAATTTTGCTAGGATCAATTAGACATCAAGAGCAACATTTTTGTGAAGTTTCATGAACATCCGTCAAGTAGTTTCAGAGGAGTAGTCGCTACAAGTTTTCATTATATAACTCTATGTAAACAAAGATGGCCACTGGCAGCCATGTTTAATGTCGAATCAAAATTATGTTCGACTCAGATAATTATCATGTCATGCTGATCATTTTAGAAAAAGTCCCATATCAATATCACTTATAGTTTTCAAGAAGTAGTCGCTACAAACTTATTTTTTAAAAATCTATTTTTAACTGTGGCAGCCATCTTGAATTTCTGGCCGATCTGAAATTTTGCTAGGATCAATAAGACATTAAGAGCAACATTCCTGTAAAGTTTCATGAAAATCCGCCAAGTAGTTTTAGAGGAGTAGTCGCTACAAGTTTTTACTATATGACTCTATGTAAACAAAGATGGCCGCTGGCAGCCACGTTTAACGTCGAATCAAAACAATTTTTGATAAGGACCAACATCATGTCATGCTGATCATTTTAGAAAAAGTCCCATATCAATATCACTTATAGTATTCAAGAAGTAGTCGCTACAAACTTGTATTTTGAAAATCTATTTTTAGCCATGGCGGCCATCTTGAATTTCCGGCCGACCTAAAATTTTGCTAGGATCAATTAGACATCAAGAGCAACATTCCTGTGAAGTTTCATGAAAATCCGTCAAGTAGTTTCAGAGGAGTAGTCGCTACAAGTTTTCATTATATAACTCTATATAAACAAAGATGGCCGCTGGCAGCCATGTTTATCGTCAAATCAAAACGATTTTCGACAAGGACCAACATCATGTCATGCTGATTATTTTAGAAAAAGTCCCATATCAATATCACTTATAGTTTTCAAGAAGTAGTCGCTACAAACTTGTATTTAAAAAATCTATTTTTAGCTTTGGCGGCCATCTTGGATTTCACATCAACATGAATTTTTGCTAGGATCAACTAGACTTCATGGGCAACATTTTTGTAAAGTTTTATGAATATCCATCCAGTAGTTTCAGAGGAGTAGTCGCTACAAATAAAAGTTAACGGACGGACAGATGGACGGACGGACGGACAGACGGACGACGGATGCCGCACCACGGCATAAGCTCTGCTGATCTCTGATCAGTAGAGCTAAAAATGGACCTAAGTTAATTGATCTGCATGTCAAAACAAAAGATGGCCGCCACACGACATAAAATGCTTTTTAAAAGCTTCTGGACATTAATGTTTCAATATTGACTTATCCTATTCAAACGGGGTATATATCCTTGTTATTACAAAAGTTCTGATTTATGATTTAAACATATTTTATTGCCATAATGAACAATTGGGTTGGAGCGCAAGTTCTCACATTAGTTACGGTCCTCCCCTTATACAGTACAATACACAAAGTAACATGGCTAGGTATATAATGTGTATGTTAAAATTGCAGTCAAATAATAATCACATATAAACATGAGTCAGCA
Source organism: Cyrtodaria siliqua (assembly GCA_037043455.1). NCBI lineage: Eukaryota > Metazoa > Mollusca > Bivalvia > Adapedonta > Hiatellidae > Cyrtodaria > Cyrtodaria siliqua. The sequence continues at coordinate 10,077 of JAWPHD010014473.1, forward strand.
GATACAGGAAAGGAGGAGAAAAAAAGACTTGGAGAAATCTCAATTGGGGATCAAACATGAACACATGAGTTTTAGCAAAATTGCTCGGTATCTTTAACATACTTTTGCACGGCTATCAACACATGCTCAGTATCACAATCATTTAATTCTGAATAACCAGCACACATGTAAGGTTATATATGAAAGGCAAACTTTTTTTTTTGTGGTGGAGGCAAACCACCCACTTTTCCTGGGTAGAACCAGTACTGTACACCTCCCGCCATCCGTAAGAATCGACACTTTCTCACAAAGAGCTCCCAGTGGGATTCGAAATTGCAGCGGGTGAAACGGTCACGTTGAAATCAAGAGCATATGCCTGTTTGCAAAAGGAATGCAAGAAAACGTCGTATTGGTATGCAATTCTGCAACAGTTCACTTAAAATGTATCGGGTAAAATCAAAGATCAACTTCTTAGTTATCTTGTAAAACCAAACATTTTACCCCATTTCTGATCTTCTCTGATAAATAGGTGTTTCTGAACTACTCTGATAAAGAGAGGTTTATTGTAATGTGACAACAAAATTAATAATTTTCAAAAAATAAGAACTCTCAAATATAAAACATTTTTACGTTAACAATGGATCAGCAGACCCAAGATGATGCTATTACATCTTGAAACAATAAGAGGATATATAAATCATTCATACAATTTTAATATTAAGCAAATAAAAAGAATCATGAATTTCGTAGGCTCACATTTCCCACTTCCCCCTGTTGTGCTCTCAATTCTTCATTGCGGTAGAGGTTTCTTCATTATTCAAGCCAACTGGACCCCTGGATCCCCAATAAGTGTAGACTAAGTGCGTGGTGCAGACTGTCTCAATAATTTATCCAACCCAGGGTCAGAGAAGACACTACTCTTCTTCCTATAAGGGAGACATTAACATCTTCTGTTTCTATGCAAATTCTACTTATTGAGGTATTACCAACAGTTCATTGAAATGTCACTTCTTCACAGAATCCTTGAACTTATTCCTCATTGAAATGATGAACTGGCGGATGTTGTTAGTCTCGTTTAGCCTTTCAACCAGATCATCCACACCTTCCACAGCAGGCTCCGGGTCACTCACTGAAAATACACCATAAATAGCATGGTTAACAACAGCAGGCTTTCAGTAAAATCCGTCAACAGAAAGAATCATATGGATATCATGGGAAGAGCCCTTTTTCATGGGTATCATGGGAAGAGCCCTTTTTCAATAAATATATGGTGTTTGGATTCCTGATCATCGCCGGATACCCATGGCCACGAACGATTCTTATAATTTTTTCATCTATGTATGAATAGCTCATGTTACTTGCCAACAAAATCTGCGACAACCACCCTCAAGCTGCAGGAAGAAGTAGAAAGCCATCAGGGGATCTCTCACCTATGTGTAGGAATATCACATGTAACTTACCAACATATTTGCGACTGGCACCCTGAAGCTGCAGGAAGAAGTAGAAAGCCATCAGGGGATCCCTTCCTCTCAGCTATATGTATGAATATCACTCGAAACTTGCCAACATATTGGCGACTGGCACCCTGAAGCTGCAGGAAGAAGTAGAAAGCCATCAGGGGATCCCTTCCTCTCAGCTATATGTATGAATATCACATGTTACTTACCAACATATTTGCGACTGGCACCCTGAAGCTGCAGGAAGAAGTAGAAAGCCATCAGGGGATCCCTCTCATCTATGTGTGTGAAAATAACCTGCATCTTATTGCCTGAAACAGATGGTGACATCATCCTGATTTGTATTATTATTATGCGTTCAACATGACTTTCTCAACTTTCTCAAACAGAACAAGGAAATAAATTCTGAAACAAAATAAAATTGGAATATATGATGCTATTTTATAATATATTGGGAAATGAATATTGGTATGGGGTTATTCATTAAACCATTAACTTGATTAATGTCCAGGTTAAACTCATAGAAGGAAAACATTGACCTCTTTAGACAATTGTGGAAAGTATCAAGTTTTCACCTTTATTAATGGAATAAAATACATTAATACATGTAAATTATGTCAAAACAAATTTCTAGAGTGCCTAACCAAGCGTACTTTAAAACAATAGATACTCTCTTCCATTTTTGTCCAGCCAAGAAAACAGATAAAACCTAATAATTTATACTATCTCATTTACCTCTTGTTTTCTTGAATGTCAAGCCAAGCATATCTCCAAAGATAGAACTTGCTTTACTCAAATATTCTAGTTTCTGTTTAGCCTTTGTTGGAGCGTCCATTTCTGAAAAATTACACAGACCAAGAATTTAATTTTATCATGTTGATCTGCATAATTCTGCCGAGAAACAGGGTGCCTGAGATAAAGCCATATCTCGGCAGTAATGTTCTTATCCCGTCAGGTGCACCTCTTTTGATGACGTCAGCAAGTCTTTGATGATGTCAGGGTATATTTGATGACGTCTGGGTATTTTTTAACGGAAATGGAAAAAGGTAAATTAAATGGTTTTAAACGATCAACATGATAAATAGAATATCATGTTAGTGCCTGATTGTATCTAGTTTATCAGGTTTGGCCTGAAAAAAATGAAGCCCTCGGCACAGCCTTGGACTTCTTTTTTTCTCTCGGACCCACCAGATAAACTGGATGTGATCAGGCATTAAGATGGTATTCTCTATATAACTTTTAACCGAGGTGTGGACTATCTTAAAACGTTGACAAAAAAAACTATGTCAATATATGTCCTATTAAATTAAGATTCCCAAGAACCGACAATACATAAAATTCAATATTTATTATAACATCACCAAGGCAACACAGAAGGGGAACAGGTCACCAAGAACTTATTAACTGGCCTTTGGAAAGTCGGTTTCAATAAATCAAACAAAAAATTTGATATAAAAAAAACTGGTATTTAATTTTACTAGTATCTATAACTGATGAACAATTAATATTAAATGAACACTGAATGCACCAGCAAGAGATTGATGACATTTGAAATGAATAACATCATTCCTGACATCTGTTAAGTGACGCATAGATAAATACCAAAATAAAAAATAAAATAAATTATATAGTTAAATGGAAGTAAAATTTCTTTTTCAATGCTTACAGGTGCAAAAGATATTTGGTAGTGCTAGAACATTTGAGTACGCTCAAAGAATGTTAACCAGTGATGGACTTTTTGACAGAGCTTGCCCACAGGGCAAGTTCAACTAAACAGCAACTTGCCCTCATAGACTTCAAGTTGCCCCAACAAATTTGAACATTTTAATAGGTGATTTAACATACATAACATAGATTTTAACAGAATTTTCCTAAGACTCATTAAAATAAAAATTTAATCAATAATGACTTTGAACATTTCTTATTAAAACACTTAATTCATAACCCAGGTTACCGTCTAAGAAGTTTACTGATTAAAATAATAGATTTAAAGAAATTGGAAATGGCTCTGCCATTTTTAAGAGCCATTTTTACAATTACAAAACTGTACTGTATAGCATCATATGATTGGACGAGTTAAATTTAACATCCAATCAGAATAGCGATAACAAAATTCAATCTAACCCAACGGAAAATGAACAAAAAGAAACTACATAACAAAAATAGTGTATACACATCACGATTTTCTGAGTTTGCCCCCACGGGGAATGTTACTTTCACGAGCAACTTGCCGGATGCATTTTTAGCTCTCAAGGGCAAGCGGGCAGATCCTTATTTCGAACACTGGTTAACACATGCATTGATTTTCCTCATTGTTGAACTTGTTCAAGATCTTATTGAAACAAACCTTTCACCCTTAGCCCGCTATGAATGTATAATGGACTGTTCTTTCTTTAAATTTAGACCATTTCATTTATGTTACAAGGAGGTGTTTTGGAGTAACGATTGCTGAGCAGTCGGACATGGTTAACCCTGATCAGCCTGTGCGTTACTCGCAGGATGATCTGGGTAAAAGCTATTGTAGTCGCTCTTAGCAGGGTAAGGGTTAAATCAAATTTGGTGACTGCTTACTTAAGTTATCATGTTTACAGCTTTCACTTATTGTTCGATACTCAAGGGAAAATCTGTTACATGTAGTTTTGCTCATTGTCAAACCTGTCTTGAGAACTGACAGGAACAAGCCTTGAAGTCGAGTGAAAATAGGAAACCGTTTACATAAGGAACCTTGTTCACAAGCTGAAATTCTGCTACATGTCAATGTGAATACTGAAATTCATATATGTTATTTTGTTCATTTTCAAAATTGTTCAAAATCTTACAGAAACATTCACATCAAATTATTGTTAACGGAGGAAGAAGCCATTGTACAAGCTTGTCTTGCCTTTAGCCAGCACAGCTAAAAATTGGAGATAAACACGTACACTTTCGAAGGGTTGCGTAACACAAGCAGCTATAGATGAGGAGTAGGCAACACAAGTTTGGGACGGACAGAAAAGCACCATTTCTATACCCCACCCCGCTTTCAAAAAGGCAGGAGATAATAAATAAACCCTGTATCATGCAGTACCTTGTTTGATGCATCTAATATTGGTTTTCAAATTTTCCATCTCTGTTTCACCTTTGGCCTTTACTGCATGTAATTCTTGTGTCCCGGTGTACAGCTGTTCCAACTCAGTTTTTAACTGTTCTAGCTCGCTACATTTTTGTCCGAGAACTGAAAAGAACCAGGTTTTAAGTAAAAAACATACCCACACTATAATGAATGACAGAAAAGTGTTGTTCAATGGACCAGAATATGTAGTGGCCATTGCCACAATATAATGATACAAAACTGTTATCACGAGAGAACATGCCTACAATATAATGACAGAAAAGTGTTGTCAATAAACCAGAAAGTTATAATGGTCATGCCCACAATATAATGACAGAAACGTTGTTAAATGAACCAGAAATGTGTGCACTCAATAACAAGATGCTCTGCTTGCTGCCATAGCTCTTACAACAATAAATGATGTAAATTAGTTGGGTATGTATTCTGTCAATCTATGTGAAACGTGATATGAGCATCATCTGTAAACCAGCACCAGAGAAGAATATATTTTTCTTTTCCTTTTAGTCCAAAATGATGCTTCCCATTTATCTGGCTGGAATGAAAAGCAACAACAACGACTTGCTTATTTTAACAATTCAATGTAAAACTGTGACCATTGTGACGGGCCAACTTTGACCCTATTGGGCGCTTGTTTCAGCCAAAGGTTTTTCTGCATTAACTTGAGCAATTTAAATAATATGTACATCAGTTATATATCACTAGAACTGGTGTTTTAGTGGTAAATAAAACTACTTTACTTTTGAAAATCAGTTGAGAAATAAATATTTTACAGCCAAAATGATTTTTGATAGGGCTTTTCCTATGTGAATTCCTTGTTGGAAATTTCAAATAACTTCAGTTAGCCTTCATATTTTGCTAAAAACATTCAGGGTGTCTTATCTACTAATATCCAACAATTCAAAAACATTTTTGGATAAAAATCAAAAAAAAAATCAAAACATTTTTCACGCAGCAGAATTTTGCATTGAAAATGACCCCATCAAAAACAGCTTTCGCACATGAAATATTTATTTCTCAACCGAATTTGAAAAGTAAGGTATTTTTATTTACCACTAAAAATGTGTTTCACTGATATAGAACTTATTTAGGTAGTAGATGAATTTTGTTTGAAAAGTCCAAAAAAAACTTTGGCTGAAACAAGCGCCCCAAACAATAGGAACAACATTTGAACAAACTTACTCATTGCTGATGCTACTGAAAACAATAATTTGCGTTTAGCCTAACAGGGACTGGACTTAAATATAAGAGCTAATTGTCGATTAAATGAAAGTTTGTTATTTTTTTAATACATTTTGCTGATATATGACATTTACATAAACTACCCAAGATACAACTATAACCATCAGGACCATGGACAATGAGGGCCTTGGCTTTAAAATGTACACTTCTTTGCAATGGTTTTAAAGGTCTACGGTAGCCTGTACAGTTTTTGAGAAATTGACCTAAACACAAAAGTTGAATGAAACTCGAAGGCCATGGCCTTCATGTCGAGCCCTATTGTGAAGTAGTCAAGATATTTTATTTGACCAACATCAATGTCAATCTCAAGAGGTATTTGTTCCTTACATAACGGTACTCGATATTGAATTAATGTCATTAACAATGGGGGATGCATGTCATAGCGGAGACCGTTTGTGACATTATATTTTGTTCGAAGTAGGTCACAGCAATCTGAAATTTTGCACATGATGTTAGATGTGTATTTAAAGAACATTGTGATGAAGTTTAGTGAAAATCCTGCAAGAATGGAGCAAGATACGGAAGTCGTTGAGGAGGCAGGACGTAACCTATATTTCTACCAAAGTGACCTTAACCGGACATTTTGCACGATGTAAGATGCATATAAGGATCATTCTGGGAGTTTGGTGAAAACCCTACAAGTCATGAAGAAGATATAAATAAATTAGAGTGGACGCACAGACTAACAAAAAGAACAAGAGGTCAATGACCTTGAAGCTCTACTGATTGATTTTAATTTCAGGAAGTAGTCGCTACAGACTTGTTTTTTGAAAATCTATTTTTAACCGTAGCGGCCATCTTGAATTTCCGGACGACCTGAAATTTTGCTAAGATCAATAAGACATTAAGAGCAACATTCCTGTGAAGTTTCATGAAAATCCGTCAGGTAGTTTCAAAGAAGTAGTCGCTACAAGTTTTCATTATATAACTCTATGTAAACAAAGCAGCCATGTTTAAGGTCAAATCAAAACGATTTTCGACAAGGACCAACATCATGTCATACTGATCATTTTAGAAAAAGTCCCATATCAATATCTCTTATTGTTTTGAAGAAGTAGTCGCTACAAACTTATTTATTTTAAATCTATTTTTAGCTGTGGCGGCCATCTTGAATTTCCGGCCGACCTGAAATTTTTCTAGGATCAACTAGACATCAAGAGCAACATTCCTGTGAAGTTTCATGAACATCCATCAACTAGTTTCAGAAGAGTAGTCGCTGCAAGTTTTTACTATATAACTCTATGTAACCAAAGATGGCCACTGGCAGCCATGTTTAACGTCGAATCAAAATAATTTTTGACTAGGATCAACATCATGTAATGCTGATCATTTTAGAAAAAGTCCCATATCAATATCTCTTATTGTTTTGAAGAAGTAGTCGCTACAAACTTATTTATTTTAAATCTATTTTTAGCTGTGGCGGCCATCTTGAAATTTTTCTAGGATCAACTAGACATCAAGAGCAACATTCCTGTGAAGTTTCATGAACATCCGTCAAGTAGTTTCAGAGGAGTAGTCGCTACAAGTTTTTACTATATAACTCTATGTAACCAAAGATGGCCACTGGCAGCCATGTTTAACGTCGAATCAAAATAATTTTCCACAAGGATCTACATCATGTCATGCTGATCATTTTAGAAAAAGTCCCATATCAATATCACTTATAGTTTTCAAGAAGTAGTCGCTACAAACTTATTTTTTAAAAATCTATTTTTAGCTGTGACGGCCATCTTGAATTTCCGGCCGACCTGAAATTTTTCTAGGATCAATAAGACATCAAGAGCAACATTCCTGTAAAGTTTCATGACAATCCGCCAAGTAGTTTCAGAGAAGTAGTCGCTACAAGTTTTTACTATATAACTCTATGTAAACAAAGATGGCCGCTGGCAGCCATGTTTAACGTTGAATCAAAACGATTTTTGACTAGGATCAACATCATGTAATGCTGATCATTTTAGAAAAAGTCCCATATCAATATCACTTATAGTTTTCAAGAAGTAGTCGCTACAAACATATTTTTTAAAAATCTATTTTTAGCTGTGACGGCCATCTTGAATTTCGGGCCGACCTGAAATTTTTCTAGGATCAATTAGACATCAAGAGCAACATTCCTGTAAAGTTTCATGACAATCCGCCAAGTAGTTTCAGAGGAGTAGTCGCTACAAGTTTTTACTATATAACTCTATGTAAACAAAGATGGCCGCTGGCAGCCATGTTTAACGTTGAATCAAAACGATTTTTGACTAGGATCAACATCATGTCATGCTGATCATTTTAGAAAAAGTCCCATATCAATATCACTTATAGTTTTCAAGAAGAAGTCGCTACAAACTTGTATTTTAAAACTCTATTTTTAGCTTTGGCGGCCATCTTGGATTTCACATCATCATGAATTTTTGCTAGGATCAACTAGACTTTATGGGCAACATTTCTGTAAAGTTTCATGAATATCCATCCAGTAGTTTCAGCTGTGAAGTCGCTACAAATAAAAGTTTACGGACAGACGGACGGACGGACGACGGACTCCGCACCACGGCATAAGCTCTGCTGATCTCTGATCAGTAGAGCTAAAAACTGAAACACATAACTCGGATGACATTGTAATTGCTAAATCGAGATCCATAAATGGGCTCGACAACAAAATGTGTTTCAATATACAATGTAATATGAAATGTAATCTCGTTTACCCTGATTCGTCTGAACATTCTCCTTTTGTTTATTGGCAATTTGTACTTGGCATTTCTCTTTTTCCTCTGAAAATAAATTGTATAAACAGTTGCACATTAATTACTGATACATGTCCAGACTTTATATGATTATAAGTTCCATTAACACATCACATTAGGTTATATTGAGACAGCAACCTCAGAGTGAGAGGAGATGGGGGAAGTTTCTCATCAGTCATGCCTCTGCCAGGGAGCAAACCCACGTGGGGCAGAGGTCTGTAGCTCTAAAGTGCAAGGCCTTATCCACTGAGCTACCAAGGTCACTTTACAAGAATGAGGAACACTGGTACTACTAGTGTTCCTCATTCTTGTAAAGTGACCTCTGGTTAGTTTTGGGAATCGGCTGAAAATTCATGATCGATCATCAGAATATTTAACCGACTGATGATCGATTATTAGTCGATTAAACATGGCTGCTATAAAAGACAAGTGTAAGCCTTGTTCAGACTATAACGAAGAAAAAAATCACACATTTCAAGTATGTTGAACTGAATGAAACTGACCAACATATATTTTATAAAAATTAAGTTGTGATACCCACTATAAATATGTGATAATTATAACTCATTTTATTTTCTTGTATATTTTAGTACAAGAGAATGAAATAAGCCATAATTTTCAACAATCGAGTAAAGTCGATCATGTAAAATTGTAATCGATTAATCAAATCAAAGGCTTAACTGATCGATGATCGATCAAATCGATTAATCTGAACATTACTACCTCTGGTAGTATACAATGCTAGTACAGCGTTGTTCTGTTGATACTATCCTTATTACATATTCACACTTAATTAAATTCTGTATACTACTGAGGCCAATAAGAACAAGAGCTGTCAGAGGACAGCGCAGCTGGACTATTCGAATTTTCAGAGAACAAGAAATGATACACCCGGCATACCATCAGAAAAACAAAGTGAAAACAAAGGGGCGAGCTGGATGTGTCAAGAAGGAAAACATTGGAATTTTCATTAAATCAAGGGCCACAATTTCTCGGTGATGACATGGAGGTAATTTGATAATAACCCTTTCAAAGGATACATAATACATATTTTATAAGTTGAAAATTTGATGAAAATATGTTAAAAGTATGTATATGCATTTGACCTTTGACCCTTTTGTGACCTTGACCTTTCATCCAATGATCTTGAACTCAATAAATATGATCATCGTCCCATTTATAATAAGTTTGATGATGATTGGATAAAAAATGTTGAAGTTATTTACATGTTAAGAAATGCGGACGTAAACATTAACTTTGTGCTAAGAGCCTATCAACACATAAATGCAATTTGTGACCTCAAACTTTGACCTATACACCCCATAAGATCCTTCGAAAGGGTCTACGCTGGTTGGATGGTTGTATCCGTCTGTTCATGCCCAGTAAGTAAAATTTTTTTTTCTTCTTTTTTTTTCTTTTTTACTTTGAGCAAGATATTTTGAGATTCTATTTATCACATAAAACCCATAAAAGTTGATGATACAACGTGAAAGTTTCTCTGTGATGTTGTCAGTTTATCTCGATATGAGACCGCCCCATTTAAATTATGCGTTCTTGATGCAAATAATAGGACACTTTAAATAGAGAATATTAAGTCAGTGCCTTTTACTATCAAGTTTATTAGGCGAGGCTTAGAAAACAAAGTCATCGCGCCAATCCTAATAACTTTGATAGTAAAAGGCACTGACATAATATTCCATTTATCATGTAGATTATCCACATTTTCTGTATAAATCACTATTATTATCTATTTCACAGAATGTTACGCTGATCGGGGACGCCGCCATGTTGTTCTACGACGTCAGATAACATTACATAAAATAAATGCCGAGGGATTCCGCATTGATTTGCTTTATTGGTCAATGCCTAATAAAGCAAAATTTATTAGGTCCCCCTTTATTAGGCAAAAAAGTGCATATCTGCATGATAAACAGTTATACCACCAGTGCCCAGCGGATTACAGAAAATAAAAAACACACAAAAAACTGATTTATGTTTCACTTTCATGATGTAAGCTATGATAATGTGATAAATCCTTGTTCAGAACAAAATGAAAAAAAAAATTCATTCTGGCAAAAAAGATTGTAGGGTCGGCCCCTCAAAAAAACAAATCTATTTTTCTTTTTGGCCCGACAATAGTCTATAATTGATAATAAATGATGCATTCCATGATTACCTAGTCCTTCCTTCAGCAGTGTGTGGTGCTTGTTCATCTGGGAGCTTATCATGTGGTTTGCCTCCTCTGTGGTCCAGAACACAATTCTGTCCTCTGTCTGCTTCAGGCGTGACGTCAACATGTCAATCTCGTTCTGGAGTTCTGTGGCAGTCTCCATACTCACAAACGTTCTGTATCAATGATTGATTATATATATATAAGTGTGCCAATCCAATGATTGGGGTTCAAAAGCTTAAATAAATGCTTCTGTTTATCTTGGTTTACAAAAAACAGTATTAAAGATATAATTATGAAAGGAATGCTTTACTTTATATTTTTCCGAATTTTATTAAAAATCGCGCTAAAATTCCCAATTTTATGGAAAAATCACGCTAAAATTCCCAATTCCAGTGGGTACGGGTCATGTTCCCAAAATCATGAAAAAAAGCCCTGCGTAATAGTTGAATGGTCAAACTGATAAATTGTTAAAGAATTTATCTGATTTCTATTTGTCCATCAACAGGGTTTGACACTAACTTTTTTGACACTACTAACTTTCAAAATCAAGTAGTCTTGCACAGATTTTGGTAGTCTGGCTAATTTTCAAAATATAAACCTCAGAATAAGGGGTTTAAACTAAACAAAATATACGTAATGATGGAAACAGTTGACATACATGAAAAACACTCCAAAAAAGACAGATTCCATCTATTCAGTAAGTCACACATCTGCCTGTTGGCCTTACTCTGCAAGGTCTGCATATCATTTAACTTAAGTCAGATAAAATCAGGATCCACATATTCCGGGTCATTCCAAACAGCCCGTAACAACTTAAAACGCTCGCAGACACACCTTAGTCCTTGCATGTTTTTCATCATTGTACATGAGCCATTTTATTGAAACACCATTTTCGCTTTTTCTTAGACATCCGTGTTCCTTTTTAATTTTACTTTCTTGACTGAAAGAATTAGTCCCCAGGTATTTCCACATTTCTTCAAAAAAAAATCGCAAACACCAATGTTATTATTGAGTATTGCCAGTTCATTCATTGGCAAAAATCAAACATTGTTTAGGAGGACTGTTCTAGGTGTTAGTCTAGATCATCTGCGATGCTTGCTTGTTTTCACGACAAACATCTAGAACATTCCAGAACAAAGTTTGATTTTTGCCGATACACTGGCCAAACTTCGATGAAAAATTATAATAAAGTTGTTTTATTTTTTATGTGTTATTACTAAGTGACGATTATATCTATAAAAAAAATTGTCAAAAGTACTCAGCTTGGAGGTCTAGGTAGTCAGAGTCCATTTCTGGTGGTCTCGGACTACCATTAGTGTCGAACACTGATCAATGTGTACAAGAGCGGACAAGTAGAATGTTCGTGCCCTGGTGATCACAATCCAATCTATACGCCAGACTGATTGATTGAACGCCACCCTTTCCAGCATATTTTAGGCTATGTATGACAGTCGATTTTTAGTGGTGGAGTAATAATCAGACAGGAAAGCTCCGATATAATATGCACATGTCCACCTCATGTCAGTCATAGCCTGTCAGTTCTGTATAACAGGAGTCATTTTAATTGGATGGAAACTGTAGGAGTTAGTTGCACAATATGTTGCATTCACTATGCGTACATAACCAATATATTAGTAGTCGGAGGCTGATATCAGTTACCTAGGGCTGATACCTTCATTGATAACAAACTAGCTGTGTTGTAACTTCTTTATTAATTTGATATTAGTTTTACAATGAACAAAAAGTATTTTTGGCCTCAGGCTGTTATCCAGTTACTTATTGCCGATAACAAACCAACCAAGTAATAACATCTAATATCAGATTGCCGTCCTCCTGGATATTCATATAAGTAATCGCAGGCCTATAAGTTATAACAATCCAGGGCCCTGATTGTCCATGATAAGATAACATTATTTCATGTCGGTTATGTACAAACAGTATAAATATAAGCTTTAAGCTTTTTTCCGGCAAAACATAGTATCCATTTAACAAGAAAACAAAAGGCCTATTGGATTTAAAATGGCATTTAGGTATACATTTAAGATATACATTAAGACAGTTTGAAATTATCTAAGTAGCTAAAAAGCAAGATTTTACGCAAGCGTAAAATAGCTGCCAAGAGACAAGAAGTTAACATAATAATATATCAAGTCACGGGTGTTAAAACAATATTGAAAAAATAAATGTTGACATAAACACGCCACAACCGTTTTTTCTTACATTCTTCCCGATTTTTACCATCAGTTCTTCCTACCAATCATTTTAAATCAATGTGGGCGACCTCGCTTCTTTCTGTTCAAATACCTTGACATGCCTTACATATAGATTACAATTATCTTGTAACACGACGTGAAGTACACATCAGCACAAAAATACAATTGTTCACATGTAAGGGATACGTGTGCGTTAGAGCGTGCATACAACACATATAAACTGTTCGCTGTTATAAGATTGCGTTATCAAAGTGAAAAATGTAAAGGAACTGTTGTTACCTTACCATTAGTAATAATGAAAACCAATGAAAATTTAAAAAAAAAAAGGGAAATCAGCAGGCCTTCCTGAGCACTAACACGGCGCCTCTATTAACTGCACTATTGAGGCTTGCGAATATTTCGTCGCTAATATACATATAATAGTAAAGATTACATCTACATCCAGTAGACTGGTTTACGAAAACATCATTTCAGCAAGTGAAATGGTAACCTTTCAACATTACAATTTTATTTTTTTTAAACTGTTTAAGTTTTTCAGACGAGTTCTCTAGGAATTCAAGTTGTAAAACATGCTTCTTGCCACTTACATGAGTCACAGTCTGTTAATCACAGACAGATATAAAAGCTATATAAGAGTCAGCTGCCTTTGGCAGCTGAATAAAACATATCATGCAAATTAAGCAACCATAATAACAATATTTATAGGCATGTTAATAAAACAGAATAAAACAGATACATGTACATAGCGCTAGGATTTTAAACCCTTTAGCCAATCTAGCTTAAGCCCTAAAAATGTCTTAAGCCAGATTAGAATGTCTTTAGCCAGACTTTTTCCGAGATATTTTTGAACTTTAATTGAAGGCGCTAAAAGCTCGCATTTGCGTACACATCAAAAGTAAGTTAAAAGAGTCTCAGCTCGTTGGTTATTTAAACAGCCCATCTTGGTGTTTAAATAATACAACTCGCTGAGACCAGACTCTATCTATTACCTATAGGGCATCAATATTATCATATCATAATTCATATGCATGCTCATTGCAGCAGTCTGCTTTAGTGCTTATAAATAAAAGTTGAGTTGAGCAATATTCAGAACTTTTTAAAAATTGTATTTAATTTAATGTAATTTAATTACATTTGTAAAAATTGTCAAGACTGAAATTTTAAAAAGGACAGAATGAATGCATGTTGGAGTCTGTGACTCAGTCTCTGGCGTTTTCCTGTTAACAAGGGTTCCAAAGAAGCTAGAAAGATCGCATCGCATTGTGAGACAAAATTCGGAAATGCTACATACACCACGACTTTCATGCAGAGAATAAGTAATAAAAGCCACTTCATTCTAAAATTGTACCAATATTTTGAGTAATCGCAACTTTTGTATTGACTATGGTTTCATGTTGATTGTCACAATTTACAGACAGCCGATCAAACACGTTCACACTTGCCATTGTTCCAGTTTACGCTACTGTGTGTACAACTAATTAGTGGGCACTCCACACTTACCAGTGATCGTAAAGTTCAAAAGGACTGTCAGCCTTTAAACAGAGCATCTCTAGCTGATTAATTCTTACACTTCATGCACTTTCTGTTTTGATCAGCCATTTTTGCCGTAAGAGGGCGCCACGTTATTTGATGTTTTACCCAACTCGATAATGCAATTAAATATATGGATAATACTGAGCGCGGGGAAACAAACTAGTTGATTGACAGCGAGAGGCGGAACAGTGGGCAGCGTCTATCGCACACACAACAATTCGACAGCGGTTTTCAATAAACACTGCGATAATTAAGGCCCAGTCACACTTGGGCTGCGACAGCCTGCGATTCACCCGGTCACGCGACCGGGTCAGTCGCAGCCGTGTCGCTGATGTCCGCAGGCAGCGGTCACACTATGAGACTTGGTAGGGACATGTTGCAGGCAATCGCACGACCACTCGTAGGACAATCGTGCCATAGGTCGCAACCAACTGCAACTGATCGCAAGATTGCTTGCGATTGGTCGTGTGACTACGTGAGACCCCCGCAGACTACTGCGATCAGTCGCACGACTGGTCGAGCGAGTGATCGCAACTGGCTGCGACTTGTCTCAGGCGGCTGCGACTGGTCGTGCGAGTGATCGCAGCTGGCTGCAACTGGTCTCAACCAGCTGCGACTGGTATATAAACCCTGCTGTCACAGATCAGCAAATCAGTTGTGTCTTCAGTCAGCACAGGCCAATCAGTAGCAAGGAGGTAGCAAGGAGGTCGTACGGCTCCACGACAACAAGCACGAGAGGTCGTGGACTTGCACGACTTGTCGCACTAGTCGTGCAACTAGTCGCGTATGGTCGTGCGACTGGCCGGAGAATATCGTGCGACCATCTGCGACTGGTCGCACACTAGTCGTTAGACCTCTTGCAACCTCCTGCGACCACTTTGATCGCAACCAGGTTTTTGTGCATGCTCAAAAACCTTGCCACCACCGATTGTGTCCGAGACTGCCGGCGACTGTATGAGACTGCCCGAGACTGGTTGCACGATTTCCTGCGATTTTCCCCGTTTTTTAGGTCTCAAGAGGTCGTAAGATGGTCGCAGGCCGAGTGTGACTGGGCTTTTAGTTATCGGTCCAAATTGATTGTCGCTAATTAGCTAACAACATCGGTCGAAATTTCGATTCGCCAGACTGCTGATGTCTGGAGAATTCGCTACGTATTTCTTACGATTTTCATTCGTCAGTTTGGGTTACTTTTCGCCTATGGCGATTGGCGAAAGGTTAATGCGAGCCTAGCATGAGACTACATATACAACTATACAATATAATACAGATACCACCAAGGCCACTGGCACAAGGTCAAGTCTTAATTGTGGACTTAATAGGTGGTGGTGACTGAGGTGAGGGTATAGGGGTTTCCATATTTTGGTGGATGGAACTTCATGTGCTGGTGTTAATATTTAGTTATGCTTGTCCTTGTCTGCTTTCTATGTGAGCCCCCTTTTGCTCTTCTAAATTATGAATTGATTGGATGTTTTGTTTGGTGGTGTAGGGGATTGTCTTGTACTGGGCAATGACTACCATGTTCCATGCCATTCTTATTAACACTGGCATATAGTGCATAGCTTTGTCTATAACCTGGCATTGCATGGGGCTGAAGCTGCTTCTTAAGTCCACTTACTTGTTGATGATATTCACAAAGTCCATCGCACAAGTACCAGGACCCTTGTATTGTAATACTACCATGACCACTGCATACCACATTGATTACTAACATGTCCATGTATAACTATCATGGCTACTCTTTACCTCATTTTCTACTACCATGACCTCTGTATATTGCAAGTATTACTACCATGACCACTTTATATAACATTTAGTACTACCATGACTACTACGACTAAATACCACATTTATTACTAACTACATGACCACTGAATACCCCATGTATTACTACCATGAACTATGCATACTACATTTATTACTACCATGACCACTGATACCATATTTATTAATAATATACCTCATGTCAAACACCCATGTTGAATGTCCATAGACTGTTATTTTCCCATTTTTGTAGTATCTCATATCGCTTGTAATGTCTCCATGGAGTGAGTCACTGAATGAAAGTCTTTTTTATAATGTCACCCCAGTATTATTACTGTCTTATGATTGTGAAGTCAAAGCAAGTTTATAATTATGTATTGGAATGTCCTATGCTGAACAGTGTATGTATACATGTACATACGCAAATGAAAATCAGTGAACATTTACTAAAATGGCTGACACAGTTTGCACAACTTTCTGATGATGATTTGAAGTTTACTCGTGAGTTCACAGCTGAAGATTCCGAAAGAACACAAAGAATATTTTCTAGGTGCAGAGAATAGTGATTTTGAACAGGGAGAAGTAACCATGTTTTCTCATGTTTTTTATTTCAAATTCCCTATGGAAAAATAAAATACCTAATTTCTTTTTGTCGTAGGAGGGTTCGTTAAACAAATTATCAAAAAATAATGACCTTATTACAACCATGACTTATATGTATACCACATTAATTATAACCATGACTTTATATGAATATCATGTTCATTACTTAATACTACCATGATCAATGTATACCAAATTACTACCCTGATCACTTTATACAACACATTTACTACCACCATTGCCAATGCATACCACATTTATAACTTCCATGACTAATGTATACCACATGTATTACTACATGTACCATGATCTATGTACATCACGTTTATTACAACCATGAATACTATCACTGTCTTCTACAACTCATTTCAACTGGAGATTTCGATAAACTTTCGAGCAGAAGTTGTGGATGTAGCCAGATTGTGGAACATTTCCATGTTGAATCCAGTGGCTGATGAAATAGATCTACATTTATCATATAGACTGAAGAGGGAGCCAGATTTATTTTTTCCTCTAATTTGACTCACAGCCAGATTATTTTTTTCAAAGAATCTGAATCTGAAGAGAGGCTGTTGCTGTTAGTAGCACTTTACGAGAGTTGATTTGAAGCTCTCCAATGATGGCGTGCATACGAAACTGTCTTCAAGATGGTTCCAATCAATAATTGTCTTTGGAAAGGAAGAGTTTTTATATTGGTCGTTCTTGCACTGTATTGTTTTGAAACACTTTGAATTATTTAGCACCTGATTGTCTATAATGTTATTGGCTTGAAAGTCACCAAAAGCTTTTGCTTTAATACGGCGTTTAGGTCTTTCAAGAATTAGATAGTCTTGGCATTTGAAAGCTGGCACCAGCCCCTCGACCACCTTGTAGAAGAAGACGAGTCGGTTCATCTTCCTTCTGTCTTGGAGTGATGGTAGCTTCAGATCGGACAGCATTCGTGTGACGCATCCCTCCTCGTGTGACTTGTAGTCTCCGGAGACAAACCTAGCAGCTTGGCGTTGGACCTTTTCCAATCTGTTTATGTCCTTCTTATAATAGGGATCTCAGACAGTGGCGCTATATTCCAGCGTTGATTGCACCAGGGCCGGGTATGCTGATCTTCTGCATGACTTAGCAGGGCTTTTTTACCTTATATAACAGAGGCCTGTAAAGGGCCTCTTCCCAACAGAAAATTGGACTGTTTTTTCCCAGCTGTGGCAGAAATATTTCCCAATCGGAAAACAGCAGTCTCTCAGAATTTGAGAAAAAGCATGAATTCTGCAGTGTGTTTTTGGCTGCTAAGTAAATTCCGACTTGGAAAATTTAATAATTATGGTAAATAATGGATGACAATATAAATAAAGTATATTAAGGTCATATTTACTTAATTTATGAAACCTTGTATTTTTCCCAAAATGAGAAATAAGCGCGTTCTTTTTTCCCAAAATGGACAGGCCTGGGCCTTTTCCCAATTTTGTTGAAAAAAGCCCTGCTTAGTGCAGTGTTTTAATTTGCGCTTCATGAACCAGAGGGATAAGTTGGCCTTCTTGATGATCTTTGTTATGTGCGCATCCCATTTCAGGTCTTCTGATATGGTTACTCCGAGGTAGGAGCTTTCCTTAACTTGTTGGAGGATCTGATTATTTAGGGAGTAGAAGTTAGAAGATTTCGAGTTAATACTCATGATGTAACACTTCTTGGCATTAAACTGCATGCCCCAGTTGTGAGCCCAATCTTCTAACGCCTTCAAGTCGTCTTGGAGTATAAGATGATCCTTTCTGGTTTTTATAACCCTGTAGAGGAGGCATAAAGGAGAATAAACGCGCCTGTGACTTAACGGATTCAGGGAGATCGTTAATGTAACACAGAAAGAGTAGAGGCCCCATGACTGTACCCTGAGGGACGCCGGAGTCTACTGTGACTGGGTCCGAGTACTCACCTTCTACTTAAAGACTTGCATATGCCGCTGGGTCTGGAAGTTCCGAATCAAGATGTTTAGGGGTCTGTCTACGCCATAATTCTTTATCTTGGCCAGAAGCTTCTCGTGGGAGACTGTATCGAAGGCCTTCGAGAAGTCTAGGATAATCATATCTGTTTGGCTGCCAGCATCATGTTTCTTTAGTAGATCATGTACGGTTGCAACAAGTTGGGTTTCACAGGAGTACCTAGATCTGAAGCCATGCTGAAGGGAGGTAAGTAATTAGTATGTTGTTGTTTACGCGGTGTGTAAGAATATATCTGCAGATAATGTGTTCAAGCAGCTTGCATGAAACGCAGGTAAGTGATACAGGTCAATAGTTCTTAGGGAGGTGTACGTTCCCTTTCTTGAATACTGGAGCGATGAATGCGTTTCGCCAGTCTTTTGGGAGCTGACCCGAGTTGATGGATGTTTGGAAAATCATGCTAGCCCAGGAGCCAGTTGTGTAGCACAGTTCTTCAAGATGTTGTTAGAAATCTGGTTTGGTCTGATTGCTTTGCTCGTATTGATGCTCTGTAAAAGCCCTTAGATGTTATGACCAGTAGTGGAATAATTGGAGTAGGTTGACGGTTGATTATGGGTGTGTGTAGGACAGATCATCTTTGGTGAATACTGACTGGAACTGTTGGACAAGGATTTCTGCCTTTTCTTTACTGTTGTTTACTAAGTTACAAAGCTTCTTTAATGGCAAAGTACTAATACTGTATTGCCGTTTAGATTTAATATATCTCCAGAATGGTTTGGTGTTGTTGTTATCAAGACCATCTTGTATTATGTTGTTCATGTGGTTTATTTCTGCCAGTTTCAATTCTCTCTTGCAGGTCTTCTGAAATGAGTGGTAGCTGTTCCACTGGTTGGTTTTCTTGGCCTGTTTGTAGAGACGGGCTTTCCTTTTTAACAAAGAATGTGGGAGAAGGCTGGATTTTTTTTTTCAACAATTTGAGGGACTGTTGTTTTTTTTCCAGCAATTCAAGGGACAGAATATTTTTTCTTGAAAAATCCCAGGCCCCACCCCACAGAAATCAAAATGGTCGGTACCTTACCCCAGTTTCACCCCGATTTGAAAGTTGACTCTCAAATGGAGCTTTGTCCATTATAACCACAAATAAGCAGGATCTAGGGATGGATAAGTTTAACATGGTGTTTACCTTCTTGGTAAAGCGATGAATGTGGTTGTTCGATGCCTAAATTGTTACAGAAAAATAAAAACAAAAAAATATCCGAATTTTGTCATCCGAATATATATACATTAAACTTTCCAACATTTGTTTACCAAATTATTGATATTTTACCAACTCTGATCATGCACACCCCAACGTCCTAAAATATTGCAAAAACAAAATTATCATGAGTAAAATAACTATCATTCAAAATGTATTACCATGCGATATTTAGGTGAAACAGTCAATGAATGTGTACAAAAATGTTTACAAACTTCCCGCTTGGCAGATATTTACGGAAGGTAGTCTCGATTTGAATGGCCAATGCTAATTGCCGAATTTTGGGAATACCCACGGAAACTGATGACGTCTAAATTGTGTGTACACATCGTCATTTTCCTCACGGATGAACGAATGATGACAACATAAACTTTACACTATTTTTGTGCGCAGTTTTGTAATTGTTACATTAAAATCTTAGAATGGGAGATCCAGATATATTAACGACGTTGAAAATATTGATTATCGGGGAAAGTGGTGTTGGAAAATCTAGGTAAGAACGGAAGAAAATAAAGTGATAAAACTGAAGTGGGACAGCTGTCAAAATCATCCATTCAGACTCCAGTCCAGTGACTGCCAGTGTCAAAGTTCCACGTTTCGTTGTTTGAGTGTTCTACAAATAAACTGAATTGAATATTAACACTTCTCATAGAGATATATCTCAAACATTACTTATGTTCAAAAAGTGTTTTTTTGTGAAGAAAGCGGGGAACAAACAATTACGAAGTGGTGGTGAGTGGTGTGGCGAACATGCTTGTCGACAATAATTTGTCACTGAGGAGTTCATGCCCACTGCCCCCAAAATCCAAATCTCGCATACGAATCTGCATAGTTGTGATATTTTTAAAAGAGATTTGACCGCTTTGAGGGTGATATTTATGGACGTGTGGTGATAGTGGGTACCCCGAGGTCCGGTTAACTCAGTTGGTAGAGCACTTGCCCTATAAGCAAGAGGTCCCATGTTCGAGTCCCGTACTGGCTGTCCTTTTCCCTATTGGTTTACTTCATTGTTGACGAGGATAATTTGGTTAACTCGGGATAGCAGCACCAGGGGTCGGAAAGAACGGAAGAGCTGCGATAGCTTTAAAAAGTTAAAAGTGGAAGAGTGTGGAGATACTGGGTACCTGGTGGCCCAGTTAATTCAGTTCTTAGCCTACTCGCACTGTAAGCAAGGGGTCCAGGGTTCGAGTTCCGTACCGACCACACTTTTTGCTCTTGGTTTACTTCATTGGCGACAAGTTCATCGGCGACAAGGCTAATTTGGTGAATGCGGGATAGCGACAGCAAGGGTCTGGAAAGACCGGAAGAGCTGGGTTCGCTCTTAAAAGTTAAAAGTGGGAGGAGTGTGCTCATATTAGATACCCGGTGGCCCGATTAGCTTAGTTGGTAAAGCACTCACCATGTAAGTGAGGGGTCCCATAACTGCCGCACTTTTCCCCTTTGGTTTACCTTAAACAAGAGAGATTATTTCCTGTACGAATAAACCGGATTATCCAATAAATTGAAAATTTGTCATGTTTACATACACATATACGTTCGTGTTTAACCCACTTTCATTTCAATCAGATAAAACAAGGTTTTCAAATTTTGTATAAGCTTATTTCATTAAAACTCGGATTATGTCTCTACTTCATTGTCAGTCAGTATTTTGAGGGTCAGTGCAAAACTATTGTAACTACATATGAATAAAGAAGGAGATACAATAGTTTTGCACTGAACCCTTGATATTATGTAGTGTGCAAGGTGCAGAAGAATTTATAGGGTAAATACTTCAAATGACACTACTAAACAACTGAAAAATCTATTAAATCATGTAAAGAAGAACCTATCCATTGAATGATATCGCTTCTATTTGACAGGTTTCAGCCCGAGTCCTCATTTCTCTTTCTTGTCTATGTTGATTATACCTACAAATACCCAAATAAAGCCTAATAAATGTTCCCAAAACTTTTTTATTATTTAGATGAATAAAACTTAAAAGAAAAATTATAAGAAGTAGTCAAATTGTACAAAACTTATTAAAACATGGGGGAAAAATCTAGACACTACTTGACTCTAAACCATGGATGCACACAGCCTGTTGTGGATTTACACCCAATAGACATGTACATTCCTTTGAAGTGTCATTACATTTTTTAAGAAGGATTGCTTAGAGATCAAGAGTCCTAAAGTCCACAATCGGTACGACGCCAGCTATTAATTTTCTGGACGTTTTAAAGTATTTCCCAAATTCTGTATGTACTTACTCCCTGTTGATATCAAACCAAATGCCAAACAAGATTTTAAAAGCCATGCTGACAAGTAGAGCATCTGAGGTTTTCTTTGGTTTCTTGTTGTTTATATCAGGGGCGTAGCTTGGCCTTTTTGATGGCATAGGCCAACAGTTATTATGCCAGGGGGGTCCGGGGACATGCCCCCCCACCCCCGATTTTTTTTTGTTAGAATGAATTAGGTGCCTGCTGACGTATATTTAAGACTTTAAGAAGGGCAAAGATAACTAAAAGAATATATATGAAAATGATATTTTCTGGTTACTATGCCTCCCATACAGCCTGCCCCCACCCCCCACCCCCCACCCCCCACCCCAACCCCCGATTTTTATTGCATTTTTGGAATTTTTAATTGTTCTATTTCTGAAAATTAGGCGTAGGCCCTAACTACGCCAATGTATATGTGTTTTTGATGTGTATGTGCACAGCAGCGCTACTAAGTTATAATAAGTCGGTCACAGATACAACCATATGGCAAGGGAGTACAATTCAGACAATAATTATGCCTCTGTTTCTATATTTCAGTTTACTGCTGAGATTTACAGATGATACCTTTGACCCAGAGCAGGCAGCAACAATTGGTAAATAATATTGCAAATGTTAACTATTGATACATTAATGCCAGAACACTTATGCAAATTGAGACTAATACATATATATTTGTGCACTAAACCAAACTTACATAATCATCTATTATACTATAGAAAAGTACTAAATAATCATTTAAGTAGCATATATGCTTGTATTTGGCATTATCCGTGCATCTTTGTATTGCTGGTTTGGCATTTCACTCATGTTTTGCATTCGTGAAAATACAAAGTTTTCTCACTTCTCGAAATAAAATCTGTTATTCACTACAAAACAACAAATATTCTCTATTACAACATAAATTGCTTAAAAAAAGGATTACGGTAGGGACTTTTATTTCTTCATCAACAGGCCGATATTTGGCCTCTTCCCCTTGTAAAATTACTTACCTTCTCCCCCTCTTTGACTGAGAAAAAAAATCCTCTAATTCGGGGTAAACAGCATTTCTTCCTCTTACTTTCTCAACTTTGTTATATTTTGGATACATTTATAAAAGAAAGTTTTAAATGTACCTTTTTCACCTTTATCTGTTTAAAAAAATGCACCAAAAGCATGACTCACTTGGCGCAGATTGGCTCTTAGCATGTATTAGCAAATTATTTTGCACAAACTGTTTGCATATTTGCACACAAAAATCTTCAGTTTTTACCTACCGGTAATACACTGATCTCCTATGTCTTGAAATCGCATTATTTTTTCTCCTTTATTTTGAAAATCACACTTCTTTTCCCCCTATTGAAGGGCCTTGGCCTCTTTCCCTATTTCCAAAAAAAAGCTCTGTATGACAGACTTACTCGACATTATTGGACTAGTTGTTTTTTTCCAGGTGTTGATTTTAAAGTAAAAACGCTCACTGTAGATGGGAACAAAACAAAATTAGCCATCTGGGTAAGGTTTATTCTGGTTATATAATTGTATGATGCATAATGGTATATTAAAGAAAAAACAATACTCCATGAGTTTTAAACGAAGTGTCCTTTTTAAGAAACCAATGTTTTTAAATCTGGGCATAAATTGAGACCAGTTGGTCGAAGAAATGGTCAGCTAGTAGACAACTACCATTCCCTACATCGTTAAATATTCCCCCAGTAGGAGCTGGAAGTTAAATACCATGGTTTTGAATTGAATTGTGATCAAACTGGAAATCATCTTCACTTTTTAGCTCTGCTGACCGAAAATCAGCATGGTGCAGTGTCCATCTGTAAAAAATATTTGTAGCAACTACTGCTCTGAAACTGTAGGATGGATTTTCATGAAACCTTAGAGGAATGTTGCCCTTAAGGTCTAGTTGATCCTAGCAAACAGTCAGGTTGATGTGAAATCCAAGATGGCCACCAAAGCTAAAAATAGATACTTAAAAATGAAGTTTGTATAGACTACTCCACCACTGATATGCGACCTTTACTAAAATGTTCAGCATGAAATAATGTTCGTCCTTGATGAAAATCATTTTGGTTCAACATTAAACATGGCTACTAGCGGCCATCATTGTTTACATAGAGTTATATCGTAAAAACTTGCAGCAACTACTTCTCTGAAACTATTGGATGAATTTTCAGGTAACTTTACAGGAATATTTTAGTTGATCCTAGCAAAAATTAAGGTTGATGCGAAATCAAGATGGTCACCAAAGCTAAAAATAGATTTAAAAAAAAGAAATATGTAGGGTACTAGCGACTACTCCTCCAAAACTATGATATTGATATGGGACTATTAATGAAAAGATCAACATGACATGGTGTTATTAAATTGTCAAAAATTTAGAGCCATATAAAGAAACCATAAATATCATTCATCTGGATTCAAACCTAAGGCGAAAAAGATTCGGTGCTTAGCAAACTTTGAGTAGTATACTTATGTACATGTAGATGATTATGTTTTCTTGCATACCTGACAAGGAAATCCGTCATTTTACTGGGGCTAGATATTTCCATCTCACCCTAGGGTTGAGATAAAAGTCACGCGCACACCAACATACGGTATGCAGGAGAACATGCAAAACGTTAGTAGATGGCAGCGTCAAAGCACAACATGTTTCTGATCTGCAAGAAAAAGAATCTTATCGTGTATTTGGTTCAGATAGGAAATTCCAAGTCTCGATATAAGTGTTTTAATTGGAACCTCGGCAGAGCCTCGGTTCCGATAAAAACACATACTTCAGGTTGGAATTCCCTATCTTCACTGGATACCCATGCAGGGTCTTCCATGGGCCAATTAAGAGCATATTTCCCCTATCCCTTAATTCTAAAATCTAATTTCCCCCTACTCCTTAATTAACCCCCTATCCTTTGATCTCTCTGCCCTATCCCTTAAAAACGCTAATAAATCTCAAAATGCATTATACCTGTCTGTAAATAGCTCCTTGTTGGCTATACTTCTTAAAAATCCTTTCATTTACAGTTGAAATATACTTCAAATTGCATCTAAACAAATCATGATCCGTAAAAATATTGTTCCCTCGCTCACCCACCCCATGACATCCAAATTTAATTTCCCCTATCCTTTAATTAATTTCTGTGGAAGACCCTGCCATGAAATATTCTTATAGTCCAGGATATATGTACATGTAGTCTGTAGATGATAATGTTGACCTATGTGTAAGTTCCATTATAAGTATAGTTCTCAATCGTTTCTAACCTGATTCAATGTGTTTTGTGTCATGTTTCATATAGGATACTGCTGGTCAAGAAAGATTCCGGACACTGACACCAAGTTATTACAGAGGGGCTCAAGGGGTCATATTAGGTAACTATCTGGCAATATTATGGAACATTATTACAGAGGGGCACAAGGGGTCATATTAGGTTAGGATTTAGCTACATGTATATTAGACTAGTGAACTTTGTTATAGGAGGACTGAGAACATAGTACTAATTTTTACAATAATTCTTATTAAATCTGAATGGTTATATGGTAGCTGGTATGTTAGCTGTCATACCACTACTTGTATGTGTTCTAGGTGTACTAATTTCTTAACTACTAGGTACATGTATCATTTTTATATAACTGCAAGCATGGACTGGGTTATATGTCATTATCGATTTTTGGCCTTTCTGTGTGAGGGCCGAAATGCATTGCGTTGAGAGACTTCATCATATAACATGTTTAATACTAACCAAATGAGTCTATATTTAGGTAGACATGTAATAAATATGCATAAAGGTCATAATGCCAAAAAGAAAAATAGATGTGTTTTCCGGTTGGCCGACCAACCCTATTTTTAAAGGGCCGACCCTAAAACTTATTATGCCAAAATGGGGGGGAAAAAATCTTTTTTTCAACTCGTTCTGAACCATGATTTATCACATAGCTTACGTCATGGAAGCGAAACAACACCATTCTATATTTTCTGCAGTTAGCTGGTCACTGGTGGTATAACTATGCAAACTATTGCCGAATTACATATCAAAAGTGTAAAAATATTTACGAAAGCCATTATGATTTTCCTGGAATGTCATGATACATTCAGAGTTGAACGTTTTTCTTTCATGTAAACAATGCGATGCTAATAAACTATAAAACTAATTAGTAAAATGCATATTAAACAAAGGTATTCTGGTTTAAAGTGTCCTATTATTTGTAACAGGAACTCGTTATTTAACTGGGGCGGAAACTTTCATGTTGTATCATCAACTTGTATGGGTTTTATGTGATAAATAAAATCCCACAATATCTATCTCAGAAAAAGCAAAAAAATAAAAATGCCTGCTGACCTACCCCATTTTTTGAGAGCATGCAATAGGAAACACACCTTTTTTTCTTTTTGACCTAAATAGAGGCTCAAGTAATGTACAAATCAAGTATAAACTAATTCCTTAACTATATGACCAACGCAGATATATTTAATTGTATGAATGACAAGCCTTACGTGATTTCTAGTGTATGATGTATGCAGCAAAGGCTCGTTCAACAAGTTGGATGCTTGGTTAAATGAACTGGAGACGTTCTCAACAAAGCACGATCTCGTCAAGATGTTGGTGGGAAATAAGATTGACCAGGTAACTGTTCAATAATATTTTCAATTTCGATGGAGTTTTTTTCTTAAAAGGTAGTTTAATTAATAGTTGCCTTTACAGACTTTAAGTTAGCTCTGGTTGGATGATTTCATTTGATCTTGAGTAGACTTCAAGTTAGCTCTGGTTGGATGATTTCATTTGATCTTGAGTAGACTTCAAGTTAGCTCTGGTTGGATGATTTCATTTGATCTTGAGTAGACTTCAAGTTAGCTCTGGTTGGATGATTTCATTTGATCTTGAGTAGACTTCAAGTTAGCTCTGGTTGGATGATTTCATTTGATCTTGAGTAGACTTCAAGTTAGCTCTGGTTGGATGATTTCATTTGATCTTGAGTAGACTTCAAGTTAGCTCTGGTTGGATGATTTCATTTGATCTTGAGTAGACTTCAAGTTAGCTCTGGTTGGATGATTTCATTTGATCTTGAGTAGACTTCAAGTTAGCTCTGGTTGGATGATTTCATTTGATCTTGAGTAGACTTCAAGTTAGCTCTGGTTGGATGATTTCATTTGATCTTGAGTAGACTTCAAGTTAGCTCTGGTTGGATGATTTCATTTGATCTTGAGTAGACTTCAAGTTAGCTCTGGTTGGATGATTTCATTTGATCTTGAGTAGACTTCAAGTTAGCTCTGGTTGGATGATTTCATTTGATCTTGAGTAGACTTCAAGTTAGCTCTGGTTGGATGATTTCATTTGATCTTGAGTAGACTTCAAGTTAGCTCTGGTTGGATGATTTCATTTGATCTTGAGTAGACTTCAAGTTAGCTCTGGTTGGATGATTTCATTTGATCTTGAGTAGACTTCAAGTTAGCTCTGGTTGGATGATTTCATTTGATCTTGAGTAGACTTCAAGTTAGCTCTGGTTGGATGATTTCATTTGATCTTGAGTAGACTTCAAGTTAGCTCTGGTTGGATGATTTCATTTGATCTTGAGTAGACTTCAAGTTAGCTCTGGTTGGATGATTTCATTTGATCTTGAGTAGACTTCAAGTTAGCTCTGGTTGGATGATTTCATTTGATCTTGAGTAGACTTCAAGTTAGCTCTGGTTGGATGATTTCATTTGATCTTGAGTAGACTTCAAGTTAGCTCTGGTTGGATGATTTCATTTGATCTTGAGTAGACTTCAAGTTAGCTCTGGTTGGATGATTTCATTTGATCTTGAGTAGACTTCAAGTTAGCTCTGGTTGGATGATTTCATTTGATCTTGAGTAGACTTCAAGTTAGCTCTGGTTGGATGATTTCATTTGATCTTGAGTAGACTTCAAGTTAGCTCTGGTTGGATGATTTCATTTGATCTTGAGTAGACTTCAAGTTAGCTCTGGTTGGATGATTTCATTTGATCTTGAGTAGACTTCAAGTTAGCTCTGGTTGGATGATTTCATTTGATCTTGAGTAGACTTCAAGTTAGCTCTGGTTGGATGATTTCATTTGATCTTGAGTAGACTTCAAGTTAGCTCTGGTTGGATGATTTCATTTGATCTTGAGTAGACTTCAAGTTAGCTCTGGTTGGATGATTTCATTTGATCTTGAGTAGACTTCAAGTTAGCTCTGGTTGGATGATTTCATTTGATCTTGAGTAGACTTCAAGTTAGCTCTGGTTGGATGATTTCATTTGATCTTGAGTAGACTTCAAGTTAGCTCTGGTTGGATGATTTCATTTGATCTTGAGTAGACTTCAAGTTAGCTCTGGTTGGATGATTTCAGTTGATCTTGAGTAGACTTCAAGTTAGCTCTGGTTGGATGATTTCATTTGATCTTGAGTAGACTTCAAGTTAGCTCTGGTTGGATGATTTCATTTGATCTTGAGTAGACTTCAAGTTAGCTCTGGTTGGATGATTTCATTTGATCTTGAGTAGACTTCAAGTTAGCTCTGGTTGGATGATTTCATTTGATCTTGAGTAGACTTCAAGTTAGCTCTGGTTGGATGATTTCATTTGATCTTGAGTAGACTTCAAGTTAGCTCTGGTTGGATGATTTCATTTGATCTTGAGTAAGTTGTTAAAGTAGCTATCCCGCCAGCAACAGCGAAATTTTACAACATAACGTTAACTTTCTAAACATACTGATGACGATATATGTAACAAATATTTTGAGAATCCAAACTCTACAGACACAGTATAAACAGCTTTAATGAACCAGGCCAGACCCCAAAACATTAATTTTACGCATATTCAGTCACAGGTATTTTAAAAACTCTTAAATAAACTTATACTTTTACTCGGCACTTATACATTTTTATGTGATACACCTGGATAACGTTTGGATACACGGTTGTGTAGTGTAATTTTGCCATTATTTGGCAGGTTAGTTTCTTTAAAACCCACAGTAACTGGTGTTGGTAATTATCCTATGAACATTTTTGAAGGCAAAGAGAGAAGTCAGTAAGGAGGATGGCTTGAAGTTCGCAAGGAAACATCAGATGTTGTTTATTGAGGCCAGTGCTAAAACCAAGGAGGGAGTTCAGTGTGCCTTTGAAGAACTTGTTGAAAAGGTATTTGAAAAGATGGAAAAAATATCACCAGGGTATTTTTTATACATATAGTTGTAGACTGGTTAACACAACAATATAAATTACCTACAATGCATTTTTATGCTCAGAAACATACGCATAATGCTTTAGACATATTATCCAGAATTTCGGACATCACCTCAAATATATTATATAAAATAAGTTTAGCAACATTTAGGCAATTTTGAAATATTTACCATTTTTCAAAGCATAATAACACAAGCACAACATAGAACATTTAATTCAACCCCTATTTACCAATTACCAATAAAATGTGTTAAATATCCAAAAGGGATTGAATTAAATGTTCTATGTTGTGCTTGTGTTATTATGCTTTGAAAAATGGTAAATATTTCAAAATTCCCTACGTGTTGCTGAACTTATTTTACATAGCTTTGGATGTTTAATAAAAAATTCTTGGAAATTGATGTTAGATTGTGAAGACTTTGATCCTATGCGACTAAGACACTACCAAGGTAATAGTATGATAGCGTTATTTT
This sequence comes from Cyrtodaria siliqua, assembly GCA_037043455.1. NCBI lineage: Eukaryota > Metazoa > Mollusca > Bivalvia > Adapedonta > Hiatellidae > Cyrtodaria > Cyrtodaria siliqua. The sequence continues at coordinate 39,934 of JAWPHD010014473.1, forward strand.
ATTTCAGTCTCATTTTAGATTTCTTGAAAGAAATCGGACTATAATTCATTATAATATGTTTGTGTTTGCATTTATTTGTTTACACACCTGTTGACGGGCACTTGTTGATCTTTGTGTTCATAGTTAATATTTTTTACCATAACATGCCTTATTTGTAAATAGTTTTACCTATACTTTTTTATCATACTGTTTAATAATTGACTATTTTATTGTTCATTTACATCTGTGAGAGAAATTCTGTTTCTTTTCAGTGAAAAAATTAAAGATATTTTGTTCGAAATTTTAACAACTTACAAAACTCATATTTATTGGCAGATAATTCAGACACCAGGATTATGGGAGACGGACAGACAAGGCATTTCTCTCACAGCCAAAAGTGGTTATGCAGGGGGTGGAGCTTGTGGAGGTTACTGTGTCATATGAATATTCATTATGTAATAGGACATGGACCAATCAGGATAGACTTCACTCTGCATGATGGATAAAATAGACCAATGTGCTTTCATGTAGAAATTATAAACATGCTTATGATCGATGTATGGAGAATATGAGTGTACACTGGTGTAACAATTCCATGGATAAATTCTCACAGGAGATCTGCCTATACTGTATGCAGTATCACAGATATAACAGATGAACACCGGTACAGTTTAATTGTTTAATAGAAGACACGAAGACAAAAAAAAGCTAACAAACGATTTTGAAGAAACTAACCCGCCAAATAATGTCAAGATTACCCTACAAAACCCCACAAAACCGTTTATCAAAACCCTCTACAGGTATTCAGGTCATACAAAAATGTATATGTGGTGATTAAAAGTATAGATTTATTATAAATGGGTTTTTAAAATACCCATAATTGAATATGCATAAAATGAATTATGAGTTGGTAACTTTTATTCAATGCTCAAGTTCTGTGGTTTGGCCCGTCTGGTTAAAGCCATTTATATTGATGGCGGGATAGAGACTTTAAGATGATTGTTGATAAGAAAATGATAAACTTTGTAATAGAAGGATAAAGCAAAAGTGTTTTTAATTTAATTTCTTACTTGAAAGCTTGCAGCTCAACTTACCAACAATCTGCAGAGGTGCATGCATGGTGCTAACACGCGTTATGCGCCAATTCGCGAAAAGTGTGTGCTTCTGGGGTAGTTTATTTTCACAGATAAAGGTGAGAAAGGTGCATTTTAGCATTTCAGATCATCTTTCTTCTATAAATGTATACAAAACATAACAATATTGAGATAGTAAGAGTTTGAAAGTTTTTTTACCCCACCCACAACTCCAAATTTTGGCCGCAGTTTTTCAAAAACAGCCGTGCAAAAGACGACTGTACAGTTGGCTGGCTAATACACTGCTGCGTGACATGAAGTTCATCCTAAATGAAATTCAAGTTGATCCTGCAGAATGCGGCCATCTTTGTTTTCTTGGACTTAAATAGGACAATCTTGTGATCACTATTTCTCCTAAACAGATGATCTTCATGGAAATGACAAAACAAATCGCAAGTGATGTCTAGTAACAGTTGTTCCTTCAGTTTTACTTAGAAATTCAAAATGGCCATCGCAGATTAAATGGATGAAAATAGAAAAGAAATGCAATTTGTTTACTTGGACTTCTGTAGGAAAAACTTCAAAGCTAATCATCAGATGGAATGTTCATAACACTTTACATGAACAATTTTTACATTGTATCTTATGGCTAGTAAGTCTGTCCTCGATGAAATCTAACTTTCTAAGATACCCAGTGATAGTTCCCATACCTAAAATTATACTACAGATAGAAAGTTTGTGATTCCAACTTCTCTAGAACATATTAATATGGGACCGTCGTCAAAGTGAACTTATCTTTTATATACATGTAATAAAGCTACTGGTAAAGTGAAGTGTCATCTTCTTACAGAAGAGCACTTCAAGGTACATGGACCTCTTGTTTGTTGTATATTTCTATCATGGTTTTCATGCTGACGGCTTTTTTTAATACACAAAGTTTATACAAATATCTATCTCATTTCATGGAGCATTCGTATGTAAATAGAGGATCTTACATGAGTACTCATTCATTATTGAAATTATTAAACGAATAGGCAAAATGATATAATGCGAGGCTCTGGCCAAGCATTATATCATTTTTGCTGACGAGTTTAATAAACTCAATAATGAATGAGAACGAATGTAAGATTCTATTTATCACATACCTCACATATCGACTTTTATTGCATTTTGCCTGTCGCTTTAACACGCGAAACCATAAACCGTGGGAATTGGATCATAGTCATTATCGATTTTTTTTGATAGCGCATACTAGGCTTATATACATACTTATATAACTAGTGGTATATCGAAAATATAGAATGGTGTTATTTCAATCCCACACCGTAAATTATGTGATAAAGAAGAATAATTGATAGGTTTACCGTTATTTTGAGGCAAAGAGACCTTTGATTTCATTTGATTATACTTTAAATGTTTATTATTATATTATAAAATATTGTTAAAAAGACAGCTTGTATGTTTGCATATATTAGAAACTCTTGTCGATAATATATATGACTAATAATTAGGGAGATTAAGTGTTTGTGTTTACATTTTATTTTAGTTCTTGGATAAATTATATGTGGTTATTGTGTTTTATCTGCCCAACAGTTAGTAAATATTTTAATCTTACAGTGTTTTCATCAGTTTTGTCAGTGGTTGTTATCTGCCGTAGTTAAACCATTAAAAAACTCTTTCATAATTAATTATGCTCATAATTTAAAAAAGAACTGAGAAGAGAGTTACTAATCTATGAAATAAAATCTGACATATTGGTTACCTTTTCTTTTTATTTATACAGTCAGATGCTGCCAGCATGGTGCTTCGTTGTACTGTACAGCCTGATTATTGTCCTTTATTCTGTAGTATGTCCCGTTGAATAAACCTTGAGTTTATTTCATTGTTCAAATCATCTGACATCAGTTGAACGCCGGAATGAAATTGATGCAAAAACATTAAAGGTATGTTTTCTTTTCAAGTAAAAGAAACTAACCCGCCAAATAAAGGCAAAATTGCGCTACAAAAATGTTTATCAAAACTGTCCAAGTCTTCCGGTCATTAATGTTTATGTGCCAATTAAAAGTATAGGTTTATTCACGGGTTTCTTAAAATGCCCGTGTCTACAATAGAATTTGCAGTTCTGCAGGTGAGAAGGTTCTAGGCCCATTCTCCATATTTTATCTTGATGTACATGGAGGATGAGCCTGGCATGTTCATTCCTGTTAGGCACCATATAACCTTTCATGTGTTGGTGCGCCTTAAAACTCTATTCAATTCAATTAAGTATATGCTTTACTTATAATGTCCTTTTAAAACATGAAGTAACACATTTCCAGAAACCCTTTTTGTATTGGTGCGCCGTAAACTCCGATTCAGTTTAAGATAAAACATGATTATGACATCTGGGATTTCCATATTTGGTCGTAACTAGAGTAATGTTGCCAGTTTGTACTAAATAATTTTCAGCTGAAACAAAAGACACTTTTATAAATGTTTAGTTTCTGTGAAACAGACCTAATCTTTAGATTGCCGTATGTCCTTTAATTCATCACAAAACATGATAGCCTATTTCTATTTGCTGTATATAAATAATACATGTAGTATAAATAACTGTATTTAGGTTTAGTTTAAATAGTTCCGTCAATGTATTTTCATTACAGTGCATGCATGTCTTATCGCTTTTCGAGAACTGTTGTACAGAAAGTAGCTTAGATATAAGTTTAGAGTGAATATAAGTGATAATCTTGCATTATTTGATTTTATACCTGTAATCAAGAGGGATTAATCTTCCCTTTTTCATGAGAATGATAATAGCCTTGTTTAAGGCCCATACATCTTCACACAGAGTTGATGCAAGATCGGAATAAAATGCTGTTATAGGCTATAGATTCATAGCAATACCAATTTTGTAATATTTCACGAGCTTATAAAATAGGATACTTAGAGTAATGTTTTCTGGAAGCTTGTATCACCTAGAGTGGACTTAAATCTAAGCTGTCTCGAGTGGGATCCTGGAGATTATAAGTATCCATCATGAGTATCCATGTGAGATAGGGAAATCTAACCCGAGGGTCGGAATTGTAACCAGGGACGAGGCTCTACCTAGTTCCTGGTTGCAGTTCTGATCCCGAGGGTGAGATTTACCTATCTCACATGGATAGACTCATGATGGATTATTTTTCTCCCATTATGCGCTTAGTACAGGCATACTTCAATGACTGTATTTGATTTTACGCTAGAATAATGTTATGTAAGAGTCACATGTCATGTGAGTTATCTCACATGAGGAAGACACCTTTCTCACATGTCTAGAAATGGGAGAAATGGCATATCCACAAGATGTGATGCAACTTACAGAACACTTACAGAACACTTAGAACACTTCCAGAACACTTACTCTGGTAATGTTCTTTTATTATGCAGTACCTTCATAATAATCTTCAAAAATTATACACACAAAAAAAAATGCTGGTGCAATATATTAACACAGTAGACTAATACTGGACAATGTCATTTACACAAGTCAAAGACGGTGGTTACATATGTGTTTACATTTACATATCCTATGATAGTGAAACAGAATCAGAAAACATTGATACAGTGATCCATGTCACTGTGTTTGTACTGCATTGTCAGAAAATAAGGGGAAAACTTATCTGTCATCCATAAATGGTTATATTTGTTATAAATTGTAATATTTCGTGCTATTTATAAATGGTAGTAGTTCATGCAATTTAAAGGGTTATTTTGTTTTTCATGTGATTTATATCTGGTAATATGTCAGGCTATTTATAAATGATGATATGTCGTGCTGTTTATAAATGGTAATATGGCATGCTGTTTACAAATGGTAATGTCATGCATTTTACAAATGGTATTATGTCATGCTATGTATAAATGGTAATATGTCCTGCTGTTTACAACTGGTAATATTCCATGTTATTTGTAAATGGTATTTGTGATGTTTACAAATGGTAATATGTCATGCTGTTTACAAATGGTAATATCATATGTCATGCTGTTTACAAATGGTAATAGTTCATGCTGTTTACAAATGGTAATAGTTCATGCTGTTTACAAATGGTAATATGTCATGCTGTTTACAAATGGTAATATGTCATGCTGTTTACAAATGGTAATATGTCATGCTGTTTACAAATGGTAATATGTTATGCTGTTTACAAATGGTAATAGTTCATGCTGTTTACAAATGGTAATATGTCATGCTGTTTACAAATGGTAATATGTCATGCTGTTTACAAATGGTAATAGTTCATGCTGTTTACAAATGGTAATATGTCATGCTGTTTACAAATAGTAATATGTCATGCTGTTTACAAATGGTAATATGTCATGCTGTTTACAAATGGCAATATGTCATGCTGTTTACAAATGGTAATATGTCATGCTGTTTACAAATGGTAATATGTCATGCTGTTTACAAATGGTAATAGTTCATGCTGTTTACAAATGGTAATATGTCATGCTGTTTACAAATGGTAATAGTTCATGCTGTTTACAAATGGTAATATGTCATGCTGTTTACAAATGGTAATAGTTCATGCTGTTTACAAATGGTAATATGTCATGCTGTTTACAAATGGTAATATGTCATGCTGTTTACAAATGGTAATAGTTCATGCTGTTTACAAATGGTAATATGTCATGCTGTTTACAAATGGTAATAGTTCATGCTGTTTACAAATGGTAATATGTCATGCTGTTTACAAATGGTAATATGTCATGCTGTTTACAAATGGTAATATGTCATGCTGTTTACAAATGGTAATAGTTCATGCTGTTTACAAATGGTAATATGTCATGCTGTTTACAAATGGTAATATGTCATGCTGTTTACAAATGGTAATATGTCATGCTGTTTACAAATGGTAATAGTTCATGCTGTTTACAAATGGTAATAGTTCATGCTGTTTACAAATGGTAATAGTTCATGCTGTTTACAAATGGTAATATGTGATGCTGTTTATACTTTTTAAACCAGATTATTTCTTAATTCTTGTATAGTCAACATTGATATATACTGTTCATCACTGTAGTCTTTTTTTTTATACTCCCGTTTTATTGCATGAGGTTTGTCGGTCCTTAAATAATTACACATTCTGAATGATAACTTCGAAGCATAACAGCTACACTGGTGAGAGGATGAACGTTATTGCTTTTGTGGTCAGCAGGTCAAAGGTTAAGGTCACCATGGCCTCATATGTTCATGCACATTATGAACGATAACTCTGAAAGCATAACATCTACACTCAAGAAAATTCAGAGGACAAGTACATTGTGCTTGGTGGGAGGCAGAACTCCAATACTGGTCAAAGGCCAGGGTCATGCTGACCTCATATCGTCCCATAGGTGGAGAATGATACCATGTCTAAATGTATAAATATAAATATAAGGTAAATTGCCATTGGTGAGAGGAGGACCCCCTATTACTTTTGGAGTCAGTAGGTCATCAAGGTCATATTGACCTGAAAATAAGCCAGCACTGAGGAACACGTTCCCCACTTGTAAACCATTGGTATAAATCTTGAAAATCTACAGAAACAATTCCCATTGGTAAAACAATGACTTTTATTGATGTGGATATTAGATAAAAGGTTACGGTCTGTAGATCAGCAGAGCTTATGCCGTGGTGCGGTGTCCGTCGTCCGTCTGTAAAGAAAAAAAGATTGCGGGGACTACTCCTCTGAAACTACTGAATGGATTTTCATGCAAATTTACAGGAATGTTGCCCTTGTTGATCCTAGAAAAAATTCACGTTGATGTGAAATTCCAGATGGCCGCCAAAGCTAATATAGATTAATAGATTTTTAAAAAATAATTTTGTAGCGACTACTTCTTGAAAACAAAAAGTGATATTGATATTGGACTTTTTCTAAAATGATCAGCATGACATGATGTTGGTCCTTGTCAAAAATCGTTTTGATTCGACATTAAACATGGCTGCCAGTGGCCATATTTGTTTACATAGAGTTATATAGTAAAAACTTGTAGCGACTTCTCCGCTCAGAGAGGTAGAATCCCCCCAAATTCATGTTCATTTTATCATTTTTTGTTCATGTTCATTAAAGGTCTTCATCATGATCCCTGTATTGTTTCAGGTGCCATCTCGCTCACATCAAAAGAGCAGTGGCAGAAAAACAATAAACGTGGCTCCAGCGTAAATGGAGTTTCTACGATAGAATTTGCAGCAACTCTGCAGTTCAGGGTGAGAAGGTTCTAGGTCCATTTTCCATATTTTATCTTGATGTACATGGAGGATGGGCCTGGCATGTTCATGCCTGTTAGGCGCCATATAATCTTTTCATGTGTTGGTGCGCCTTAAAACCCCAATTCAATTCAATTCCTCTGAAACTATTGGACGGATTTTCATGAAACTTCACAGGAATGTTGCTCTTGATATCTAATTGATTCTAGCAAAATTTCAGGTCGGCTGGAAATTCAAGATGGCCACCACGGTTAAAAATAGATTTTTAAAAAACAAGTTTGTAGTGACTACTTCTTGAAAACAATAAGTGATATTGATATGGGACTTTTCTAAAATGATCAGCATGACATGATGTTGAACATCTTTGTTTACATAGAGTTATATAGTAAAAGCGTGTAGCGACTACTCCTCTGAAACTACTTGACGGATTTTCATGAAACTTCACAGGATTGTTGCTCTTGATATCTATTTGATCCTAGTAAAATTTCAGGTTGGCCGAAAATTCAAGATCGCCACGACAGCTAAAAATAGATTTTTAAAAAACAATTTTGTAGCGACTACTACTTGAAAACTATAAGTGATATTATTGATATGGGACTTTCTCTGAAATGATCAGCATTACATGATGTTGGTCCTTGTTGAAAATCATTTTGATTCGACATTAAACATCCATCTTGCAGCCATCTTAGTTTGTTTACAGAGAGTTATATAGTAAAAAACTTGTAGTAACTACTCCTCTGAAACTACTTGACAGAGTTTCATGAAGCTTCACAGGAATGTTGCTCTTAATGTCTAGTCGATCCTAGCAAAATATCAGATCGGCCGGAAATTCAAGATGGCCGCCACAGCTTAAAATAGATTTTTAAAGTAGGGTGACTGGGTGACTGTTAAGGGATTGACAATTTGAACGGTGTCCGCACAATAACTTCAGTACTGTTGTTCAATCTTTATGAAACTGGAATAATGTTTATGGGCATAATATCTAGGTCAAGTTAGGAAACCAGCCAGATCGTCCCGGTAACAACTAACAAAAAAATTGACAATTTTGATGATGTCCACTCAATAACTTGAATATTTGTTTTTCAATCTTGATGAAACTCGGTCAAGTTCGAAAACAAGACCAATCGCCCTGGTAACAACGGAGTTCGTATTATGTCGCGGCATTGTCCGTCCATCCGTCTGTTATCACAGTTACAAATGATCCACTTTTGACGGGCATATTTTGTGTCCAATGGACTCTTGTTGTAATGTCTCATGTGGCTTGTAATGTCACCATGGGCGACATCATTGAATGGTAGCCTGTTTTTGTGATGTCATCCAAGTATAATTTGTAATGTCTTGTGATTGTGAGGTCACAGCAAGTTCATATGTATTGGGCTGTCCTATGCTCAACAGTGTGTGTATGCGCAAATGAAAATTTGTGAACACTTACTAAAAGTTTGCACAATTTTCTGATGATGATTTGGAAATAATACTCGCGACACCACGGCTAAAGCATACAAAGAACCATTGTATTTTTAGATCACCTGAGCCGAAGGCTCAAGGTGATCTATTGGGATCACTCTGCGTCCGTCGTCCGTCCGTCGTCCGTCCGTCGTCGTCGTTAACTTTTCTTCAAACGACTTCTCCTCAGAAACCGCTAGGCTAATTTTGACTAAACTTCACATGGATGATCCTTAGATGAATGCTTTTTAGATTTGTTGAAATTAGGTCAGCGCGACATCCAAGATGGCCACCATTGCCATATATGGTCGAAACCTTAAAAAATCTTCTCCAGAACCGCATGACAGATTTCAACAGTTTTTCTTTTAAAATGATCGCCAACGCCTACACTATCAAGTTTGTTCAAATAAAGTCCCCGGGGTCAAAAATGACCGTGCCCCGGGGATCCAAAGTTTGTATATTGAGATTTTGCATGTTTTTCATATAGACATATAGGAAAAAACTTTAAAAAATCTTCTTCTCTGAAACCACAAGGCACAGAGCTCTCATGTATTACATGTAGCATCAGCTTATGGTCCTCTACTAAGTTTGTTCAAATGGTGACCCTGGGGTCAAATTTGTCCCCGCCCCGAGGGGTCACAGTTTTACATAGACTTATATAGGAAAACAAAATAAAAAATCTTCTTCTCGGAAACTACAAGAGCCAGAGGTTTAATGTTTTGCATTTACTATAAGTATATGGTCCTTGAGCAAGTTTGTTCAAATGGTGACCACCGGGTCACATTTGACCCCGCCCCAAGGATCACATGGTTTGCATAGACATGTATAGGGAAAAACTTAAAAAATCTTCTTCTCTGAAACTGCAAGAGCCAGAGGTTTAATATTTTGCATTTGCTATAAGCTTATGGTCCTCTACCAAGTTTGTTCAAATGGTGACCCAGGGGTCACATTTGGCCCCACCCCGGGGGTCACAGTTTTACATAGGCTTGTATAGGGAAAAACTTATAAAATCTTCTTCTCTGAAACTACAAGAGCCAGAGGTTTAACATTTTGCATTTACTATAAGATTATGGTCCTTTACCAAGTTTGTTCTAATGGTGACACTGGGGTTACATTTGGCCCCGCCCCAGGGGTCACAGGTTTTACATAGACTTGTATAGGGGAAAACTTAAAAAATCTTCTTCTCCGAAACTGCTTGAGCCAGATGTTCAATATTTTGCATTTTCTATAAGCTTATAGTCCTCTACCAAGTTTGTTCAAATGGTGACGCTAGGGTTACATTTGACCCCACCCCAGGGGTCACATGTTTTACATAGACTTGTATAGGGAAAAACTTAAACAATCTAATCTTCTCTGGAACTGCTTGAGCCAGATGTTCAATATTTTGCATTTTCTACAAGCTTATGATCCTTTACCCAGTTTGTTCAAATGGTGACCCTGGTGTCAAATTTGGCCCCGCCCCGGGGGTCACAGTTTTACATAGATTTATATAGGAAATTTTTTAAAAATCTTCTTCTCTGAAAGAACAAGAGCCAGAGGTTTAATATTTTGCAGTTACTATAAGATTATGGTCCTTTACCAAGTTTGTTCAAATGGTGACCCTGGGGTTATATTTGGCCCCGCCCCCGCGATCACAGTTTTACATAGACTTGTATAGGGAAAAATTAAAAAAATCTTCTTCTCTGAAACTGCAAGAGCCAGAGGTTTAATATTTTGCATTTACTATGCGCTTATGGTCCTTTACCAAGTTTATTAAACTGGTGACTGCTCTGCCCCAGGGGTCATATGTTTAACATAGACTTGTATAGGGAAAAACTTAAAAAAATCTTCTCCTATATTACATGTAGCCCTTGGGTCACATTTGGCCATGCCCCAGAGGTTACACCTTCATTTTGTCTTTGATCTTTACCAAACTTTGTCAGTGTCTTTATATCAATGTTGGTAAACAACAGAGGCCACATTTCTCGGACAATCTTAACCAAACTTGCACAGATTGTATATGATCATAAGATTTCGAAGAAGTTCGATAATGGACAATTACTCAGGTGATCGATATAGGGCCATCTTGGCCCTCTTGTTGATAATGCTATGGATTAATAAAACTAAACAACTGCCTTAAAATAGATCGATGCTGAGAATTTAATAAAGAAAATATAAAAAAAACTTAAATTTTCATTTTCTACAGATTCCGTCCACATTTACCAATCACGGAAATTGGCGAAGAGTTCCGATTGCAGGAGATTTTACGTAAATCGATGTGCGGTTTCAATTCGCTACGTAATTAGCCGACTAAATAAGCACAAGAAAAGCATCAGTTCACCTATAGGAATGTAACACATAATTCCTGAATAAATAATCGATCACAGTTTGTACTATTTTCAGAAATAACGTTTAAGACTATTGCAATTAAATATGAAAATTCAGTATTGTCCTTTTCATATACAGTATTTCGTGCAGATATCTGTAGGACTCGTATATACTTTCTGTCTTTATCTAGCAACTTGGTGGCGCAATTGAGTTTTCCTGCCAAAATGAATGGTTCTCCAAATCACCGATTCACTTGTTTAATACACAGCACCCACGTAACATTTTATTGATGGAAATTTACATTTATATATTATTATTAACATATATGTCTTCGAAGAAAAATGCGATACATAGGGATCAATTTGTCTTCCGTCAGTCCTTCTGTCCGTCAGTCAGTCCATCATGAAAACTTAAGGTTGGCTATAACTTTCTCATTTCTTGATATTTCTTCAAGAAACTTTCAATATATACTCATCATGACAACATCGACATGACCATACTAAAATATAAAGGTCAAGGTCACACTGAAGGTCATTATATGGGTGAAGTACTCATTTTTTCTTCATGAAAACTTACATTAACTTTCTCATTTCTTGATATTTCTTCATCAAACTTTCAGTATATTCTTATCATGGCAATACTAAAATATAAGAGTCACGGTCACACTATATGGGTTAATACTCATTTTTTTCTTCACGAAAACTTAGTCAGGCCAGTTTGTTAAGGTCATTTATCTCGATCCAAAAAACCTTGTTATACTGACAATGTGCTGACAGCCGACACCCATCTAGTTGTACTATTAATGATATATAAATGTTTTTATATCATAATGTGTTGTATATTTTACATAAAAATCTGTATACCGTATCAAATATGCCAATAACATGTGGGAAATACACGCTCTATTAAATTCGGTGAAATAACGCGCCGTGTTTTAAACATTAATTTCAGGGTTATCATTATTTATACATACGAAACATAAGGGGCAGTCCTCAGTTTTGCATGAATGTCCATGGTGTAAATCAGAAAGAAAACAACTAAGCATCTTTTAATTAGGTCCATGGATGGTCTTTATAATAATTATGAAGTGCATGTTTGCTGTTGTTTTTTTCAGTTTTGATAACCTGGAAGTTTATTTTGATATAGTGGAATATACTTTCTTTGGGTTGTTTTGGAGATTATAAATGGAAAAATGAGAAACTATCATAAACTTCCAAAAACTAGCAAAATTGGCTATTTTGCCTCACGGGTTCATCAATTTGGAATAAGTTTTTAAAATGCTTGTGAAGGTATGTAAAATTTAGCATTTCCCGATATGCAAGAGCATGATGAGTGCAGAAATAATATGCTGAGGAATTATTTTTTTTATTGTTATTTATTGACATTTGAAATATTGGTAAAATTGCATTTTAAATAAACTTGTTTTGAGACGTGTGTGTGCGCGTGTGGATCGTGGGGGGAATTTATTTTGCTCAAGAATTCAGGTTATTAGGGCTTGTCATGTGTTTGATTGTTGAGAATTGGAAATTAAGCTGTGGAGTGCCCCCACACACACTTAATTACTTCTCCTCCCAGCAGTGCACTCATCATATTCCTAAACATGTTTACATGTATCACTCATTTTCAGAATTATAGCTCTGAACCACGTATGTTTGAAGACGATAATTCGAAGCGGACTTAATGCAGACTACTTTATTTGATGATAGCTTGAGTTGTCTCAAACATGAACAAACATAAGGCCAGTCTAGCACAATACATTCGCTGGCTCTCTGCCGGTGAATAATAGTTTTAGCTAGGGACCAAAATGGTCGGATGTGGACAGAGTGGACAAAAGCACCAACCTTTCTGTGATAGTTGGTAGTCTAACTTGAAAAGAGTCCCCATGGTCACAGGTCATTCTGTTGCTATTTTTAGCACATTTCAAAATGGCCGTCATCCATATGCTTCAATATATATATATTCTTAATTATGGCTTAACCCAAAGAATATTTACACAGAAATGTTTTATTTTGTTTTTGGCTTAGATGTAAGCTCCTCTATAATATATTAAATGTCCCCACTCTCAACATGTTAACTATTTTTAGCACATTACAAAATGGCCACCATCAAAATGCTTAAATATAGCAATGTATTCTTAATTATGGCTTACCCCAAAAAAACATTTACACAGAAGTGTTTTATTTTATTTTTTGCTTAGAGTTAAGCTGCTCTGTAATATAATAAATGTCCCCACACCACCCCATTTTATGTAAGGTAAGTATTCACCCACATATTTACAGAACATAGGACAGCTGGCTTCAAGTTGCCCAAACACATACGTCTCATAAAGACCATACTTATATAACACGTAAGAATGTTCAGAACATAGAGGAAGGTGGCTCAAATTACCCACACCCATACAGATACAGGCCATTACCTTTCATGTTATATGTACGGATATACCCTGTGTATTGTACGGAGCACAGAAGCAGTGTCTTCGTCACACAAACAGCCATACATGGCAGAATGCCTACATATTGCGCGAAGCATAGATGCAGAAAGCTTCAAGTCGCCCATAACTACGTATGGTACAGAACGTAGAGGCAGTGTGCTTCAAGTTGCCCACACTCCTTCACATACTAACAGTCTTTTTACAAGAAAGTACATATTGTATTGTTCAAAGGAAAATAGTTGGTGGGCTTCACGTTGCCCTAACTCAAACAGATATAGGCCATACCTATCAGTTAACACATATGCATATACTCACATTGTGCACGAAACAAAGAGGCAGTGGTTTTCAAGTTGCCCACACACAAACAGATACATGCCATACGTGTCATGTTAACACATATAACGAACATAGATGCAGAAGGCTTCAAGTTGCGCACACATACGTATTGTACAGAACGTAGAGGCAGCGGGCTGCAAGCTAGCCACACTCATACAGATACAGGTCATACCTCTCATGTTACACATAAGTATAGAGTCACATATTGTACGGAACATAGATGCAGAAGACTTCAAGCTGCCCACACCGAAACAGATGTTATGTTACACTTAAAGCTACAGAGTCCCTATATCAATCGATTTCTTCTTTGTAGGCGTGTCTTTATTTGTAACTTCATGTTCACCAGCTCATGTCGAAATCGGGTATTTAAGCGAGCAAATATAGCGAAGGAAATCATTTACTGTATATACATCGACCAGTGCACATCGTACCTATACACAGGTAACAGTAATTTTTACAAAAATAAAAAGTTAGCTTCTTTCGGGGCTCGAACACACGACCTTCTGATTTCAAGTCCTGTGCTCTATCCACTGAACAACAACGCTACTTGAGAAAATAGTATACTAACTACCATATATTATGAGGCAAAATAACTTAACATATTTGAACGCAACTAATGATGGATCAATAAATATGCAGTCCATATTGTCGCACGTGTAAATTAACATTGCCTGGTGTAATACCGTATCTTATCAATATGAAACTAATACTTCGCCTCAAATCAACCATATCTCGACTTGAGCGCTTGATGAGTTAGTGTGCGCGCTCTTGTTATTACGTAATGCCTATTTAGTGTTAAAAATGCTACAAAATACCAATAAATAGCAGTGGTCTAGAGGTTCAGCGTAATATTTCAAATCTTACAAGTGCAAGGCTGTGGTTCAAATCCCGTTCCGGGCAACTATTTTTTTATCACATATATTCTGGAGCCGTATATTTATCGATGTTACCTGTACGGAGGCTAAATACAAATGTGAAATTTTACGTAGCGATTTCTCCTTATATACCGACTTTTGGGGTGTTCGTCGATTTGAAACTACTTCACACGTGACTCATTCATATTCATGAGTTATTACCAGTTAAAATAGGGACTGTACAGCTTTAAGTATATACTCACATATTGTACAGAACCAAGAGGAAGCATACCTACACTCATACAGATACATGTCATTCTAGTCATGTTATGCTCAAATAAATACCAAAGTATTGTAAAGAACCTACTTGTAGATAATAAGGCTTAAAGTTGCCCACACTCGTACAGATACAGGCCTTCCCTTTCATGTTATATTATTATATAAGATCACAACCCCATATTGGACACAACACTGAGACAGTGGGATTCAAGTTGCCCACACTTATACATATATACAGACCATACCTGCCAGTCCTGCCAGGTTACATGTTACACACCCAAGTAGTGTATGGAACATAGAGTCAGAATGCTTCAAGTAGCCAATACTCATACAAATATAGGCCATACATGTCAATTTACACATAAGTAAACTCCCATGTATTGTACAGAACATAGCTTCAGAAGTCTTCAAGTAGTTCATACTCCTACAGATTAGGCCCTACCTATCATGTTATACCACATATTGTACAGAATATTGATACAGTGAGATTAAAGCCACCAACGCTCATATAGATACAATCCATACCTGTCATGTGACACAAGTATACACCAACATAGTGTCAGAAGGCTTTAAGCTACTCACACTCAAAATGATAAAGGCCATACCATACACTTAAATATACACCCACATATTATACAGACGAACATATAGAGTCAGCAGGCTTAAAGTAGCTCACACTCGTACACATACAGGCCACACCTGTAGTGTTACACATAAGACCATACCCACGTATTGTACAGACGAACATATAGAATCAGAAGGCTTCAAGTAGTTCACACTCATACACATACAGGCCACACCTGTAGTGTTACACGTAAGACCATACCCATGTATTATACAGACGACCATATAGAATCAGAAGGCTTCAAGTAGCTCACACTCGTACACATACAGGCCACACCTGTAGTGTTACACATGTATTATACAGACGAACATATAGAATCAGAAGGCTTCAAGTAGCTCACACTCATACCAAACAGGCCACACCTGTAGTGTTACACATGTATTATACAGACGAACATAAAGAATCAGAAGGCTTCAAGTAGCTCACACTCATACAGATACAGGCCACACCTGTAGTGTTACACATGTATTATACAGACGAACATATAGAATCAGAAGGCTTCAAGTAGCTCACACTCATACAGATTCAGGCCACACCTGTAGTGTTACACATGTATTATACAGACGAACATATAGAATCAGAAGGCTTCAAGTAGCTCACATTCATACACATACAGGCCACACCTGTAGTGTTACACATGTATTATACAGACGAACATAAAGAATCAGAATGCTTCAAGTAGCCCAAACTCATACAGATACAAGCTCATACAGATACAATCCACACCTGTAATGTTACAAGTAAGTATACACCCACCCATTTTAAAGAACCTAGAGTAGTGGGCTTCAAATTACCCATTGCCACACAGATTCAAGCCTTACCTGTCATGTTACACGTAAGATCACACCTACATATTTGTACAGCACATAGACACCGCAGGTTTCAATATACACACAACCAAACATATACAGGCAACACTTTCCATGTAAAGGCTAAGTCACATAGCCCGGCCGATGTCCGGCATCGGTAGAGCTCGGTGGATTTTTTTGGTGCCACCGAGCTCTCCTCATCGGAAGCAGAGCTCGGTGACGTGAACGGACTCCGTCCGGACATCTTCAGGCGACCGACCGAACACCGGCCGGTGACCGTACGGAGTCTGTCTCAAAATGGGAGTTTTTTTCTGCCGATGTGGCAGCAACTACCGGCCGGAGGTCGGCCGGAGGTCGGCCGGACATCGGAAGGAATACGGCCGGTACCCGAGCAGGTAACAGGACACCGTGCGATCGCCGGCCGGGTTGTTAACGGGCTTTGAACAATGACCGGCCGATGCTCGTCCGATGTAACACGGACTTGGGTGCCGAGCTATTCCGTTCTTCCTACCTGACATTGTCAGTTCATCACTATGGCTGCACCGAGGAGACTTCGAATGGCACTGCTCGAACACGAACTGGCTCAAGCAAGGTTCCAGTACAACCTGGTCCTGGCGGCAATACTAGAAGCCGCCGAGAGGGAGCGACAGAGGGCCCGCAGAAGAGAAAGACGCTGGTGGGTTCGAGAGTGGATCCTACGCAGACCCCTTTTCGGCCAGTACGAGACTCTCATGAAGGAACTCGAGGCCGAGCACGCTGCCGACTTCAAAGCCTTCCTCCGCATGGAGCCACAGATGTACTATGAGTTGCTTAACCGAGTTGGCCCCCGCATTACCAAGAGTACAACGTAAGTTAATCCGTATTTTGCAAACAAAATTCCCTCCAAACATTATATTCTTGCTAAGGTTTAATCATATTTCATCCTCTTCTGTTGCAGGCATCGAACCCCCTTGGACCCTGGGCTGAAGCTGGCAATCACCTTGAGGTTTTTGGCGACCGGAAGCAGGTACCACGATCTTGCGTTTGCGTTTCGTGTCCCACACAACACCATCGCCCTTTTCATCCCCGAGGTGTGTCAGGCCATCTACGACGTATACGAGGATGAGATGTGGGCCACTCCCCAGACAGAAGATGAATGGCGCCCGGTGGCCGAGGGATTCGGAGACAGGTGGAACTTCCCCCACTGTTGTGGCGCGATCGATGGGAAGCACGTCGCAATCAAGAAGCCCCCAAAGAGTGGCTCACTCTACTACAACTATAAAGGCTTCTTTTCTATCGTCATGCTTGCGGTGGTAGACTCGAACTACAAGTTCATCTGGGTGGATGTGGGGTCACCAGGGTCGTGTTCCGATGCCGGCATCTTTAACCGGTCGCGGCTAGAGCCAGGTCTTCGTGAGGGAACGATCGGACTCCCCCAACCGGATTCCCTGCCTAATGACGACCGGGACACACCCTACTACATGGTCGGAGACGACGCCTTCCCCCTTCGGCAATACATGTTAAAGCCCTACCCTCATCGTCACCTGGCACGGGACGAGCGGATCTTCAATTACCGGTGTTCCAGGGCACGCCGTGTGGTTGAAAATGCGTTTGGTATACTTGCCAATCGCTTCAGATGTCTTCTAACAACCCTGGGAATGAGACCGTCGACAGTTACTAAGACCGTCATGGCCTGCATGACCCTACACAACCTCATGAGGACTCGTTACCCCAACATCCAGAATGCCGATCTCGACCGGGAAGATGAGCAGGGCCAGTTCATCGCGGGTGCATGGCGAGACCAAGCCGTGCTCGAAGATGTGCAAGCAGCAGGGAACGGACCAAGATTGACCGGACCAGGCAAAGAACTGCGCGCATACCTCAAGAATTACTTTTGCAGTCCTGCCGGGAGTGTGCCATGGCAAGATGTGGCAATAAACCAACAGTAACGTCTGTATTCTGTGTAACAATATGCATGTACTGGATGCAACCATAGACAGTTCTCAGGACTTAGTACATTGTCGTATATTACAGTCCATTATTCAGTATGTTGTTTGCAAAATTAAAACTGTTATTGGGTATTCTTAAAACATTGTCTTTATATTTTATGCCACCGCTTGTAGATCAGGGAGGCATTTTGTTTTTGATCTGTCTGGTTGTCTGTTTGTCACCAAACTTTAATATTGGCTATAACTTTTGAATTACTGGTCAAAGAAACTTGAAACTTGGAATGCATGTGTTTCTCATGGAACAACACATTTGGATGACTTGCGCAAGATCAATGGTTCTACCCAGTACTTGATTGAACAAAACGGACAGTTTGGTACACCCGAGCTTAACTTCAAACAATAAATCAATCAATCAGTCAAAAGAACAGGGGCCCGTTTCACTAAACTTCGTAAGTCTTAAGAATTCGTAAGTCAAAAATTTAGAATTCTTTTAAGTTTTTATTACTTCGTCTAATCCTGCCATGTGACATCTCTTTGAAATTGTCTTTTCAAGACGATTCTAAAGAGATGTCACATGGCAGGATTAACTTAAGATATCAGAAATTACAAACATTTTAAAGTTTTGACTTACGAATTCTTAAGACTTACGAAGTTTAGTGAAACGGGCCCAGTCATGCGAAAAGGGACATTCGGACATATGCAAAACGTGTAGAGCCAGACCAGCAACGTTTCTCTGATGCGGTGTCTGGACAGGCTTTACACATTTTGACACTCGCCAGAGCAAAACTAGACAATTATCGACCAATCTATGCAATAAATGTATTATTTAATTCAAGATTAACGTTGTAGCCATTGATCAGGATCAACACTAGTGTGTATTGTCTGAAAGTCCCTTTTGGTGTGACGTCGGCCAAATATCAAAATAAATGTACACCAGTACGAAAATGATGAGTTGTGGGTAAATAATACAACAACATAATGTTCATCGTGATTGATTTTAATAACTGTAATTATACGAGGCACACTGTAACTGTAATTATACGAGGCACACTGTTACTATGAGTGTACGAGGCAAACTGTTACTGTGATTGTACGAGGCACATTGTTACTATATTGTACAAAACACACTGTCAGTACATACACTACAACTTTGGGCTACTTGGCTGAGGTGGGTCTCTGTCAGATTGTGAAGAATTTCATGCCCTGTCTCTACTCCTACTCCTGCTCCTGTTCTGAGTTGTCGTCGTCACCACCGATTGTGTTATCACGTTCAGTGCTAGCCAGCACTCTGCTGGTCGCACCTAGCACTTGTGAAAGACTGCTATATTTTGGCGTCTGTGCAGGTGACTGCATGTTGAGGCCGATGTTGCCGGGTGATGAAAGCTGCCACGCAGCTTCATCGATGTTGGATCCTTGGCTGGCTGTCAATGGAGACTGCAAGGCCAGCAAGGCTGAGAGGTCATAGGTCGCAGAAGTAACAGGTGGTGCAGAGACTGACCTGGGAGACTGAAACATAGCAGAGGCATAACAATTGACTGTTTTGCAAGAAAACTTAAGTGTTTGTATGGCGGGTCGTAAAAGGTCGCCCGTACTTCGTCCTCAGTGCAGTTATACTGTATATAGTTTCTGGTCTTTCGGGATCATTAAATGTAATTCGGTGAATTTGAAGATTGAATACCGCTTAAGCCGGTGCTAGGGGGCGTTGACAGTGTAGTACATTTCATTGCTGTCAATGAACAGTCTCAATAAAACCGAGACTGCAATTTTCTCTCTTCTGTTGCATGTTTTGCTTCCAAGAGATCATATCACCATAATTTAATTAAGGTTATGACATGCATTAAATCTGAATATTGGAAATTAATTTTATTATAATATGTACTGTTTAATATCACAATGAAAAAAAAACATACCTGGAACTGTTCATACTGCTGATCGGGCGGCTGCTGCTGCCGAACTGGAGCCGTAGCAAAGGGGATAAACGGCTGCGACTGTTGCTGTGGTTTCTGGGATACGGACTGAAGATACATCGGCTGGTGGTGATAAGGATCTACCATCGGGATGGGTGGCTGTACGAACTGCGATGGGGGTTTTGGAGGCTGCTGTTGGGGGTGCTGCTGAGTCCCCGGCATGAGCGGGACGTATTTCATGAAGGTGGTGAAAGTCTCCTGCTGAAACTCTCTGTACCGAGGTGCTGGCACCTGGTTGTTCGCGCTTGTCATCCACTCAGCCCAGGCGTCACGCTCGGCCTGGAACGGATCTGCAGCTGCGGTCTGGGCTACACGCACCTGTAAACATAACAATTGTAAATACAGCTTTTAAAGAATGTACCCAGAAACCACAAATACGCAGAAAACTAAAAACCCAGTCGAAACTTAACCCCCCATAAGTAAAACTTAAAATTAACCAGTACATTGCAAAGAAAATAAGAATGAAAATAGGGGACCTCCTTGGTACGGGTAGTGGCTTAAACCGCTGGTGTTTTAGGAACCGCCAACTCACACATCTACACTTCAATACACAAAAACTTGCATTTTGTATTGGGATGGAAGTAGCAGAAAATGGTTTATTTTGCATTTTGTCGAGTATTTACCTTTTCCGCTGCGTCCTGAGTGGCCTTGCTACTTGACTTGAGACACGCGATCAGCGTCCTGGACATGTCGCTGACGGATGCAGCCTTGTCCTTCTTGCTGGCAGCTCCTACTCCCTGCGACGTGGCCGGCTCAGACTCAGACGCTGCAGCATACTCCAACTCCGACGCCGAATCCTCGTCCTCACCAGCCAGCTGAAGCATTCAAACCATCAATAGTAAAATCGCGGCAAGTAGAAAGAAGGGTGAGCAACTCACTGGCAAAGAAAAACATTAAGACAATTCTTTGATA
>JAWPHD010014474.1:0-61082 GCA_037043455.1 Cyrtodaria siliqua
GGACGGACACTAGCCTGAGCTATCCCAGATTATACCCCCTACCTTATATTTAAACTTATTATTAGTATCTCAGCCTCACATGTTGGGACGGACACTGGCCTGAGCTATCCCAGATTATAGCCCCAACCTTATATTTAAACTTATTATTAGTGTCTCAGCCTCACATGTTGGGACGGACACTGGCCTGAGCTATCCCAGATTATAGCCCCAACCTTATATTTAAACTTATTATTAGTGGCTCAGCCTCACATGTTGGGACGGACACTAGCCTGAGCTATCCCAGATTATAGTTTAACTTATTATCAGTGTCTCAGCCTCTGTTAACCAATGTTTGGAGTGTGGGACCAGAGTATGCTTTTAATCCCCCACCCCCATCCCTCACCCCCACTCCCACCCCCACCCACCACCCCACAAGAGTTTGAAGAAAAAAATGGTTAGCGCTCAAAAAGTACTTTTTTCCCTATATAATCCTGCACCCCCACCCGCAATAATTTGCAGAAAAAATGGTTAGAGCTCAAAAAGTACTTTTTTTCCTTATATAATGTCTATGTTTTGGTGTAATTGAGTGTTGGGGTATTTTTTTGGGTGGGGAGGGGGTGAGGGGGTAGTAGAGAGAGGTTTGGCAGGTCAAAAGTTTTGTGAAAAAGTTTGGTCCCCCCCAATAATTGAAACGTACCTTTTTTGATTGTCAAATATCTTTTTCAAAAAGTCTGTCCACCCCACCACACCAATAATTGAAACGTTCCTACGCCCATGCAATAGACTCCCCATCCCCACACACCCCAATAATTGAAACGTTCCTACGCCCATGCAATAGCCTCATTCATTCCTATTATTTTCCACTAGCTAGCTGTTATATTTTTGGTTGAATTAAACAAATGAACTTTTTGGTTATATATGGAAATCTTTCACTCGATGGTAGGCGTGTGTTGTTTTTTCACTCACATTGCTTACGTTCGTTTGTGAAAAGAACCACACACCTATCATCTTGTGAAGGATTTCCCTTTAATCGATCCCAGCAGTTAAATAATCTCTATATCTTCTTTAACTACAAGCATCTAAAAACCAAGTCTAATAGATCTATATGTGTACGGGCACTATGTGCCGGGTGCTCATATAATTTTGTTTTTCTATTATTGAATTAGATTTTTTTTGGCGGATTTTTGGTTACAAAAGATCGAAAATGTATTGAATTTTGAAAGGTTTTTGTGTGTGTGTTTTTATGAAAACCTGTGAAAATGGCACTACATACTCTTATATGGGGAAATACACTATGTTTGGGGAAAGTCGTTCAAACTGGCACTCAAACTTGGTACCAACATTGAAAATACAGTGTTTTTTTTACTTTTGGAGGAAGGGGGTCGGGGCCCTTTAGAGGGGGAAAAAATTGACTGTATTGGCAAAGGGGGAAATTTTGACAATGTTAAAATAAAGAAGAAAGATAGTATTTTTTATATGTATTAAGTCTCAGTATTTCATTTAATATTAAATTCACATCAAGAACACGTTTGATGGACATGTTATGGATGGTCAACTAAGAAACAACATTTAAAAGTTAAAAAAATAACATATAATTTTTTTTTTGAGGGGAATTATTTCTCAAAAAAGGGGGGAAAACATACTTTTTGAGGAGGGGAATTGGGCTGAATTTAGGTCCCAAATTACAAAAAAAAACATTGAAATAACAAGCCTACTGTATGTCTATGATCAAACTATGAACATAATATTCATAATATTGTACTTATTATCACTGATTTTTTGTTTCAAATCTTACCTGCACACGAGTCAATTATCTTCCTGTATGTCCGCCATATTTGCCAGAGGGACTCACTTCCAATATTATCGTCCACAGACATATTAATAAATGTGTTATTAGGTCTGTGTATCGTCTCACGGTCTGTGTCACAAGTGGTTTAAACCACTCAAAATACAAATGTAAATCATGTGTTCCTATTTCTCATTGATATGATCATGGTCTCTTGGCTGAAGAACAATACAATGTGTATGGTGGTTTCCATGCAATGATATTATAGATGATTAATTATATCATTTGATCTCGACTATGTAATTTTTGAACGCCAGAGGCGTAGTGTGGGGGAGGGACTGGGTGGAGATGCCCCCGTCTCAGAAGGCTCCGGGTTCCCGATTTTTTTCATCTTTGGACAGGAATAGAGAATATTAATAAATAGGTAAAGGTCTCGATAGCAGCAAGTTATATAAACATAAGAAAGCTGCTATCAACATATTAGAAAATAAAAGTATCAAAGGTGCAATTGACTTTCTACACAGGAATGATTCAGTTGGGAGGCATACTGTCATTGTAGTAGGAAGCAATGATCTAACACAAACAACCAGAGAGGAAGCTATAACTGACATGCGATCCTTTATTGCCTTGCATGAGGAAAAATTTCCAGATTCAAGTCTTCATATTTTCCCTGCTATTCACAGACTTAATGACCAGGCATACAACGTAAAAGTCAATGATTTCAACAAATGTTTATTTAACTTTCAGTCGCAACATACCAGCATAATCAGAAATACGTCTATACACGAACTGAGCCCAGACTTGTTTGCTCAGGACAATGTGCACTTTTCTAAGTCAGATACATTGGCAATGGCCAATGTCCTAAAATCACACCTCAATCCTGTTCTTGGAATGTTGCCTTACAAATATTAGACAAAACAAACTTTCACAATACAGAAACTATTATAATCCTAAAAACATAATGAGAGGTGAACCACAAAATTCAGCATCTACAAGCCGCATCAATATTCGTCCAAATGGGCCAAATGGAAGGGAGCCCAGAAGATTTGGTGGAAGGGAGCCCGGAGGGCCTAGGGGCAGGGGCCAGGCTCAGAACAACAATATCAAATATGAATTAATGCGTTTTATAGACAATCTCTACTAAAACACTTAGGACCATGCTCAGACCAACAATATAAAATATGAATTAATGCGTTTTATTGACAGTCTCTACTAAAACACTTAATTTTTGGTCTGAGACAAGTACATGTTTACTTACTGTAATGTCATTCTAGTCGATATGAAATTATCTAGTCAATTCATTCTCATAAGTAGGCCGATAGTATATCGTTGATCAGGTAAGCGTGTTTAATAAAAGCGTGTTTAATAACAATGCTTACCATAGGATGTTGGAATATTAGAGGTGTTAGTGTTAGTAAATTAGAGTTAGTTGTTTTTTCTAAGTTAGATATTTTTTGTCTTAGTGAAACGTGGCAGACACAGGATTTAGCTATTTCTTTGCCAGATTTTGAATACATTTTTGTGAAAGCCCAGAAAATAAAAAAGAAAGGTAGACCCTCAGGTGGTCTAACACTATACTTCAGACGTAACCTTAAAATGGCATATCGATACAATATAAAGATTCTAATCGTATTTGGATAAAGCTAGATAAGGATTATTTCAACTTATATAAACACTTATTTATCTGCTCGGTATATATAAAACCATCATTGTCAAATGAAAAACTAGAAGAAACTTTCAACCTTTTATCAGATTCTATTGCAAATTACTCCTCCATGGGAGATATAGTATTAATGGGTGACGTGAATGGAAGAACGGGCCTAGAACCCGACTACGTAACAACAGATACAGACTCTACACCATTTAGTTCTGTACCATTACCTTATGATTATATGTACGACAATATGTCACGTAGACAAAATAGAGATAAGGTGGTTAATAAACAAGGCTCTTTATTGTTAGACATTTGTAAGGAAAGTCAAATTAGAATACTAAACGGCAGAGAAATAGGTTATTCCTTAGGAAACTACACATTTTATAACTCAGATGGACAGAGTACTGTTGACTATATTATGTTGTCTGAAAATTTGTTAAAGAAAGTACAGTTTTTCAACATTTTGCCACCAAATGAACTCAGACCATTGTATATTGTGGATGGGTTTAAAATGTACCTACAGCATTCCATGTACATCTCCAGTTAACAAACAATCAGGAAAGCCAATTCCTGGAAAATCTAACATCAACGGAAATGATTTAAAGTCAAAATATCAAAATGCACTTTTAGATGTAAATGGACAAATTCTCATTCAGGATTTTTTTGAAAGCTTGAACTCAAAAGATCCATCTATAAATACATTAACTGAAAAGCTAACAAATATATTTATATCAGCAGGAATTAAGTCGACTCCTTTTAAAAACTTCAAACCAAAACTCAAAAAACTAAATCAAAATCCATTAAAAAATGGTTTGATAAGACTGTTTAATATTTAGAAAAGAAATAAGACAATTGGGGGAAAAAACTGCAAAAAGATCCTAATAATATTTATTTAAGAAAAACTTTTCATGAAAATAGAAATTACTATAACAGGTTGGTTAAAAGAAAAAAATCTGACTTTGTTAAAGCCATAACAAACAAATTAGAGGACCTCCACGAGAATGAACCGAAAGCATTTTGGAAAACTATAGACTCTCTAAAAAGGATAGATTGTTCAAACGAAAACCCAATATCTGTTGATAGATGGATTGACCATTTCCAAAGTTTACTTAACAAAGAGAATGACATTTTAAATTTGGAGGTAGAAGAAAATAACAATAAATTCAATACACAGCTAGATTTTGATTTTACCCATAAAGAAATTGCAGACAGAATCAGATCATTAAAAAACAATAAACAACCGGGCATGGATCTTGTTATCAATGAATTTATAAAATTCAGCGAGCCAATTTTAATTGACCTATTAGTGGGATATTTCAATCAAATTCTTACTTCAGGAACATGTCCTGATCAATGGAACATATCTATTATTTCTGTAATACATAAAACTGGAGATGTAAATGATTGTAATAATTACAGAGGCATAAGTATTTCGTCATGCATAAGTAAATTATTTACTTCTTTATTGCAGCACAGGTTACAAACATTCATAGACAATAATCACTTACTTAATGAATATCAGGCAGGTTTCAGACCAGGCTATAGAACCACAGACCATCTTTTTATATTAAAAACTCTGATCACCAAATATGTATATTTGTCGATTTTTCTAAGGCATTTGACACAGTGTGGAGACCAGGTCTCTTTAAAAAACTTCTCAAATTTGGTGTTGGTGGTAACTTCTACAATATTGTTAAACATATGTATTGTAATACTAAGTTTGTTTGCAAAAATGAGAACTACATATCTGATACTATAAATTTTAATAATGGAGTAAAACAAGGGGACGGATTAAGTCCCCTCCTGTTTAATATCTTCACCAATGATCTACCAAAGATCTTTAGTAACTCTAACTGTGATTCACTCTGGCTTCAAGATTCACCACTTAACTGTTTACTCTATGCAGACGACCTTCTTATATTTTCTGTATCTGAATCTGGTCTGCAAAACTGCTTGAACGACCTGTCAGAATATTGTACAAGATGGAAGTTGACAGTAAATACAAACAAAACTAAAATTATGATATTTAGCAATGGCAAAAGGAAATTACGTGCCCCTAAATACATTAATGGAATCAAACTGACGCAGGTAGACACTTACCGATATCTTGGTTTTGAAATATTTTTCAATGGTAACTTAAAACATACAGCTATTGCTTTATATGAAAAAAGTCTGAAAGCAAATTTTTCATTGAAAAAGAAGCTAAATAACTTTGAAGATATCCCAGTTCACATTCAGTTGAAACCAGACTTTTAAGTTTTATGATCGATTACGTCAACTTCAATCTTCAAGGCTTTTATTTAAGGCATTTATCACAGATACTAATCTTTATAATGAGGGGAGCCAGTCCTGGTGTAAATTTTTGTCAGATAGGGCAACAGAACTACATATTGATACAAATAATTTTGACATGAACCATTTTAGATCAAAATCTAAATCTCATTATTCGAAAACTTTGGATGCTAATCTTTGTAATTATAAAGTCAACCATTAACTCAAGCTTAATTTTTACTCAAATATTTGTGACAATTTTGGAATTCAGACATACCTACAACTTGGATTACCAAAAACAATTATTAGGGATTTAACTAGGCTAAGAATAAGCTCACACAGACTTCAAATAGAAATAGGTCGATATGCCAGTCCTAAAATACCACGTGATAGCAGATTATGCTCTTTCTGTAATAAAATTGAAGATGAAATACATTTCCTGTTGCACTGCAATAGAAATTTGCAAGAAAGAAAAGTGCTATATAAACAATTCTCTTCACTAGAAATCAACTGCGAAGACATTATCTTAGCTAAGAAACTTTTAAATCCAAATACCAAAAAGGACTGTTCCCTTCTCTGCTCTTTCATATCAAAGTCATTAGTTAATACGTAATCTTTTTATAGGCAGATTAACTGCACAATATAATATTTATGCATGTATTTTAAATACACTATTGTTGTAGTATACTCTATAATAGCAACTGATCTTTTTCTTCTTTCTGTTCTAGGATGATAACTGTACTCTGTTTATTTCTGTACTAGCTTGTTTATACAGTTTTTCCTAATAAAGAACTGAATTGAATTGAAAAATAAATAAATAATAATTTCGACCCTTACCTCCCCGCACCGCCCGAAATATCGAAAATATTGAATGATGTTATTACACTCCCACACTGCATGTTATGTGATAAATTATTTTAAAAGTCAACTACAAAATGATCTAACCAAACTTGAAAAATGGGAAACAAAATGGGATATGGAATTTAATCCCACAAATTGCCAAGTCATATCACCAAGACTAAAACACCCATAGACCAGGGGCGGATCCCGGATTTCAGCGTAGGGGGGGCGTAAGATTTTGGTCAATTTTCGGGTCCGTTTCTAGCCTCATAAACGGTTGCGGTAGTGCATTGATAGGGTAAAAAAAGTCCGTTTTCAAAAAAACTTTATACTGAGGGCGTGCATCGAAATTGTTTGATATTTTATCTACAGTAACATGGACATACATGTATGATCCGGAATTTGTATTCCCCCCCCCCCCCCCCCCCCCCACCCGTATCCGCTAGTGTAGACACTTCATACTACCTCCATAATACAAAACTCAAAGCAACATCAGCAAAATATCTTGGTGTTATATTTCAGACGATCTAACGTGGAACACACACATAGACAGAATCACCAAGAAAGCAAATCAAACATTAGGACTCTTTCCCAGAAAGATCAAAGTACACTCAGAACCACTTAAGTCTATGGTCTACAAAACGTTAGTCCGACCGCAGCTCGAGTACTGCTCCAATGTCTGGTCTCCCAACAATGAATGTTACATAAACCAGATCGAAGCTGTCCAACAACGCATGGCAGCTCGATGGGCAAAACATGACTATGGACAGAGAGATGCTCCACTCCTTGAAATGGAGAAGACTTGACCAGCGACGTATAGATCACCAACAGTCTTGTAGCTATCCCACTTGATGACTATATGACAATGACGAACAGACGATCTAGACACCTACACCCACTTCAATTTAGAGTAATAGGCACGATATCCGACTATTATAAGTATTCGTATTTCCCCAGAACAATAGTTCACTGGAATGCCCTTCCCTCAGATATCCCCACCCTACCCAATATAGAGTTGTTCAACTCTGCAGTTAGCATAGTGGAACATGACTCGCCATAAGTAGCCCCAGAGTTTATTTTTAATCTTTACTTACTTTTATTCTGTCAGATAGACACGCGCCATTCCTAGGTCCCCAAATAGATAGATAGACCATGACCCAGTAATATATTTAAGCGTGCACGTGCATCCAATGACAACTGCGACAGAAGAAAATGGCAGTGATCGCTACCCCGTCATGCCGATTACTAGCACCTGATTGCCGCAAGACATACAATGACGACGACTGACACTATGGAATTTGTGGAAATAATGGAAAACAAGAACAGTTAAGACTAAAACAGAATATGACTGGCTCGGAGAGCTGCGCATACCATTGTAGTCGTAATAAATCTTCTTGGAGTTGGTGTGATTTAATATATTAAATTAATATATGTACATTATCAACTGTGACGTGTGTCGTTATTGCACACGTGTCTTTCATGATAGTCGGGAAAACATTGTACTTGAGACAGAGATTACATACCTCAGTGCAAACCGTAAAACGATCAGGAACGACTGATCTTGAACCATGTGGTATAAAGAAAGAATAGCTTCTATTGATATCCAACTGACAATACATCACTAGTCTCCTTTTTACGTTTATCTACAGTCCCTGATATTTTCATCAGATTATTTCCCCAGACTTGGTCAGATTGTTTATATCAATGAAAGCTATGACAAGTTTGAAACCAGCGAAACTGGAATATTAACACCAGAGTTATTGCCCTTGATTTATTACAAAAGGAAAACAAAAGCTATTTGTAGCTACTTCGTTTTTTTATCTGATCTTTACCAAGCTTTAGAATGTTAATATCAATAAAAACTCAGACAAGTTTAAAAACTAGCCATGTCACATCATTTCCCCTCCTCCACACTCCCACACCGTTCCCACCACTCTCTTACCAGTTTATTTTTATTTCTTATTTTATTTCATGAAGTTATCTCCGTCGTAGTAGAACATGGAACAATTTCAAAAACTGCTCAAGTCAGACTAGAAACACTTGAGCTGTGACCCTTGATTTATTGAAAAACGATGTAACTATTTTGCTTTGTTAAATATACATAATTTATATCTGTCTGTCTGTCTGTCTGTCTGTCTGTTGTCTATCGTCTGTTTGTATGTCACAAACTTTGTCCGGACTAGTTCTCCTGAACCACTGGCCTGATTTCAATGAAACGTTGCAGGAATGATCAGTACAAAGCCTAGTTACGCATATTGTCGCCGTGTTCCGGTTGAATGATTTTTGGCGGAGTTATGGCCCTTTAAAGGGTTTAGTACACAAACATTGTCCAGACTAATTCTCCTGAAACCCTGGCTGGATTTCCGTGAAACAAGGGTGATCAGTTCCAAGCCTTGTGTATATTGGTGTTGTGTTCCGCGTGAATACGTTTTGGCAGAGTTATGACCCTTTAAAGGCTTTAATACACACACTTTGACCGGAGTAGTTCTCCTGAACCCCAGCCGAAGTTCCACGAAACTTAGTATGGATGATCTGTACTGAGTCTAGTTGTGCATATCGTCGTCGTGTTTCAGTCAAATGATATTTGGTGGAGTTATTGCCCTTTTCTCAGTGGGAGTGGGGGAGAGGGGGAGACATCTGTTTTTACCAAAAAACAACCTCTAGTCTATTATTTGACTTTTACCAAATGTTGCCCGATTGATATGTTTCAATGAAAGCTTGGACAAGTTCCAAAACCAGCCAGATCGGATTAGTGACACCAGAGTTATGGCGACAGTTTTGCTAAAAAAAGCCATATTCAGCATTGTGAACACTCTTGCACCTTCATATATCATTTGATTTTTACTTTGCCAGATTGTTAATATATATACATATCAATGAAAGCTCGGACAAGTTCGAAAACCAGCCATATCGGATTAGTAACACCAGAGATATGGCCACAGTTTGGCTGAAAAAGAGCCATTTTCTGCTTTGTGAACTCTACTGGTAGCACATGCACTTATTATTTGATCTTTATCGATTGTTAATATCAATGAAATGGATATAACTTGGGCAACTTGCAGTAATTTACTATAACGAGTTTCGGGCTTGTGACATTAACTCCATCTATACCCGTTGAGATTTCAGTTTCAGGTGTTGTGTATTATAGATGTGCACTGAGTTTTCGTATTTTGGCTCCATCCGCTGGGGCCCCATAGAGGGTAATCAGGTAAAACAAATGCATATCTTGTCCAAATGTGAATTCATTTATTATACCCACCCGCAAAGTGTGTGTGTGGTGGGGTGGGGTGGTATACTGGAATCACATTGCCCGTCCGTCCGTCCGTCTGTCCGTAGACGCAATTCTTGTCCGGTCTATTTCGCAATAACTCCTTAGAATTTCGCGAAACTTGCTAAGAAGCATCAATATCGAGTGGACATGCGCATATTATCATGACGTTCCGGTGCGATAATTTTCCACTGAGTTATGGCCCTTTGTAATTATAATATATATATATACATAATACGAATCCTTTTCAGGGCTATTTCTCTAAAACTCCTTGTTAGAATTTCGCGAAACTTGCTAGGAAGTATCAATATCGAGTGGACATGCGCATATTATCATGGCGTTCCGGTTTGATAATCTTCCACTGAGTTATGGCCCTTTGTATTGCTAATATATATATATAGCTATACTGGAATCACCTTGTCCGTCCGTCCGTCTGTCCGTAGACGCAATTCTTGTCCGGGCTATTTCTCAATAACTCCTTCGCATAGCTAGGCGCACTGCCGTAGTTCGTCCGAAGGTTGTCTGTCCTTGGTAGTTCACAAATATTTCTCCCTATATATAATTCTGCTTTGTGAACGTGAATCTCTTACGAGATCCCAAATTTCGAAAGTTGCTGTAGTGAGTTCAAGTTATCTCCCTTTAATATATTTACTGAATTCACAGTATCCCCAAGATCCGGCACCTTTCATTGTCACTGTCTAAATATAGCTGTGTGTGGTTGAATGCTTAAATGTGGTCCACTCATATGAGCTATAATTGTATGTATGTATGCGTCTATATGTTAGTTGTGCCTCCAGACGAGTGGGTTATGATATAGAGATACAGTTCATCAGCGTGTATTGCAGCTTTCCTTTTTAGGAAGTGAATGCATACGCTTGATTTCTGTGTATCTCGTCCTAGCTAGGCGCCCTGTCGTAGTTCGTCTGAAGGTTGTCTGTCCTTGGTAGTTCACAAATATTTCTCCTTGTTAGAATTTAACGAAACTTGCTAGGTACTATCAATATCAAGCGGAGATGTGCATACTTTCATGACGTTCCGGTTCAATAAATTTCCACTGGGTTATGGCCATTTGTATTTTTAATGCATTTCATACTTGATAGTCAAATAGAACATTCTTGTTCGGGCTATTTCTCTAAAACTCCATGTTATAATTTCGTGAAACTTGCTACAAAGCATCAATATCAAGTGGAGATGCGCATATTGTCGTGACGTTCCGGTTTGATAATTTTCCACTGAGTTATGGCCCTTTGTATTTCTAATACATATATATATATAATACAAAATA
Organism: Cyrtodaria siliqua; assembly: GCA_037043455.1. NCBI lineage: Eukaryota > Metazoa > Mollusca > Bivalvia > Adapedonta > Hiatellidae > Cyrtodaria > Cyrtodaria siliqua. Next base: position 11,084 of record JAWPHD010014474.1, read on the forward strand.
CTTGTTCAGGCTATATCTCTAAAACTCCTCCGGTGTAAAGGTGCCCATCTACAGGGGTACACTTGGGGAGCTTGCAGTAATTTATTTTTTTACAGAGTTTCGGCCATATGACACTAAATCCTAAATACCTTTTGCGATTTTAAGTTCATGTATGGTGTTTTGTTTTTGTTTTGTTAGTATGTGTAAATGAGTAAGAATGTCTCGGATTTTGGTTTCACCCACTGCTGTGCCTCCCGCCCCCACTCCCACTCCCACCCTCCACCCCAGGGAGTAATCTGGTCAAAAAATCCCAAAAGAAATGCATATCTTGTCCAAATGTGAATTGTTATGATTCAACTTTGGTATGATAATTTATGTACTCGAGGCACAATCATTTATGCACTTGAGGCACAACATATATAAACGGGTTTTGAACTTCTGCATAAAGGGGGCTCACTACAGGGGTTCAATTTGGGGGAAATTTGTAGTAATTTACTATTACATAGTTTCCGCCTTGTGAAACTTCTTCTATGTCCTTTCATATATCAAGTTCCTGTGTGGTGCATATCTTAGGTAATGCTGTGTAGATGCGCAATACGTTTTCATATTTTGGTCCCATCCACTGGGCCCCTTAGGGGGTAATCGGGTAAAACAAAAACATAAAAAAATGCACATCTTTCTCCAAAAGTGAATGTATTCGAATTCGATTCTGATTTTGTATGGTCATGTAGGGACTCGAGGCCCAACATATATAAGGCACAACATATATATAAAACGGAGTTTGTCCTCCTGCATGAAGAGACGCCTCTACATGGGTATAACTTGGGGAACTTGCAGTATTTTTTATGTTCGACGGTAATTTTGCTTAATGCATGGCAAAGGATTTTGTCATAAGTGCTACAACAACTAATCCCCACCCACCACAACCCCCACCCCAACCACAGACCCCAACCACAGCCAATAGAGCAATACACGCCTTTTGGGTCTCTTGTTTTAAGAGTAGCGGTAACTGTTCGACTCAGTGCCCTGTTTATCTTGGAAAGTCATGCGCAGCTATATATTCTTAAACGGCCAGTCCAGATACACCAATGAAACTTTGCACACATCTTCAACATGATCCAATGAATACATTTTATAACTGATTCATATTTTTCGAATTGTTCCCTTTGAAAATGGGTTAACCTGGAACTTAACCTTGCCAATAACTTTCGAAGTATTATATGTACAACAATGAAACTTCGTACACATCTTCAGCAACATCAAATTAATACATGTTTTAAAATATTCTTTTGAATTATTTCTCTTTGTAAAAGGTTTAACCTGGAACTTAACCTTGCCTATATATATACATTTCAAAATATAATACTAATGTTAATAGCAATAAAACTTTTGTACACATCTTCAACATGATCCAGTGAAAAAGACTCATAACTCTCTGGATCAAGTTTTGAATGATTTCCCTTTGAAAAATGTTTTACAAGTGATTGTTGATAATAACTTCAAAGTTAGTCTTCAACAGTGAAACGACGTGTGTTTATGCCCCGCTAGGCGGTGTTCTTGTTCTTAATTGCATTACAATAGCCGTGAATAAAACAATAACGAAGAGGTATTGCCACCATCTCAGGCGTCCATTTAAGTTTTTGCATTTACCTCTGTGCGTGCGAGTGTGTGTGCATTTCTAGGAATCAAAGGCTGTAAGTGAGAATCCACAAAGTGGGCTTGACTTATATTCTGGACTTATGTGATTTCCACAGCTTCTTGCTAAATTTATATTTACGCTCCAGTTCTGGGGTTTGGCGTTTGTTAGAACCGTTTATATTTTCTTTTTGTCTATAGAGTTTGGATTCTCAAAATCCTTAGTATGCAAGTTATATATATACCTCTTTGTCAGAAGTTTAAAAACAGTTTACAGATGTTGTAAAATGTGTCTGTTGATGGCGGGATAGCTACTGTAAAGCTTATACACAATTAGAACTGAAACGAAAAAGAAGCTATATCGTTTTTCAGGCACAGTGTAGACAGTTTCAAGATGTCAATGTAAACAATCTTGTAAGGTAAGTATCGAGATCCGTTTTTCGCCTCAGTTCCAGTTGCGTATAAGCTTTAAAGAATCTATCCATCCATCAACAGGCACATTTTACAGTTTTGGGGTTTGACCTGGCTGGTTAAAGCTATTTACATGTATATTGTGTCTATAGAGTTTGGATTCTCAAAAAAATAAGTTATATATACCTCGACGTCTAGTAGGTTTAGAAACGGCGTACATCTGTTGTAAAGTTTGCCTGTTGATGGCGGAATAGGGATATTTTAAGCTGATGCGCATCATTATTTGTCTGTCTGTCTGTCTGTCTGTCTGTCTGAAAACATTTTCGTTGCGAAGACTACTCCATTGGTCTAATTCCATTATTGGTAGAAAAGCTTTAGTATGATAAGCGACGAGTGTCAGAGCGTTTCTGAATGATTTTCTGCAGAGTTAAGGGACTTTTTCAAATTTGAAAGCATTTTCATCCGATTTTCGTAAAATGTTAAAGTATCAGTATGGTGTCTAGTAGCGCATAGTGTCAGGTCGTTTCGGTTGAATAAATTTCTACGGAGTTAGGGTTTTTGAAGTTTTTCAAGCGTAAAGCGCTTCGGCTCACCTCCTATATGTGCCATCCGATTTTCGCAAAAACGTACACAAAATGAAAAAAAAATGAAATTAAAAAAGATTCATAACTGCAACAAGGAATGATGGGGTATACTGGAATGACTATTTTTTATTCGTGTTTCCACAAACATTTGGAAAATTCAGGGCTAAATCATTATTTTCACAGTATTAAAAATCAAAAGGACTTAAATTCGGAGAAAAGGCTGGATGCTCTAACACGTTGACTCTCTCTTGGTGCAAAAAGTCTAGAACTTCATGGCTTCTCTGGGACGACGCATTGTCATGCAATAGATGTACTCCCCGCAAACCTCTGCTCGGACGCTTCATTTGGTAGAATTTCTTTACTTTCTGAAGTACAATATTCTTGTAGAATCTACCTGTAACTGTCGTGCCACTTGGAGAATCTACCTGTAACTGTCGTGCCACTTGGAGAATCTACCTGTAACTGTCGTGCCACTTGGAGAATCTACCTGTAACTGTCGTGCCACTTGGAGAATCTACCTGTAACTGTCGTGCCACTTGGAGAATCTACATGTAACTGTCTTGCCACTTGGAGAATCTACCTGTAACTGTCTTGCCACTTGGAGATTCTTCCTGTAACTGTCTTGCCACTTGGAGAATCTACCTGTAACTGTCGTGCCACTTGGAGAATCTACCTGTAACTGTCTTGCCACTTGGAGAATCTACCTGTAACTGTCGTGCCACTTGGAGAATCTACCTGTAACTGTCGTGCCACTTGGACAATCTACCTGTAACTGTCTTGCCACTTGGAGAATCTACCTGTAACTGTCTTGCCACTTGGAGAATCTACCTGTAACTGTCTTGTCACTTGTAGAATCTACCTGTAACTGTCTTGCCACTTGGAGAATCTACCTGTAACTGTCGTGCCACTTGTAGAATCTACCTGTTACTGTCGTGCCACTTGGAGAATCTACCTGTAACTGTCGTGCCACTTGGAGAATCTACCTGTAACTGTCGTGCCACTTGGAGAATCTACCTGTAACTGTCGTGCCACTTGGAGAATCTATCTGTAACTGTCGTGCCACTTGGAGAATCTACCTGTAACTGTCTTGCCACTTGGAGAATCTACCTGTAACTGTCGTGCCACTTGGAGAATCTACCTGTAACTGTCTTGCCACTTGGAGAATCTACCTGTAACTGTCTTGCCATTTGGAGAATCTACCTGTAACTGTCTTGCCACTTGGAGAATCTACCTGTAACTGTCTTGCCACTTGGAGAATCTACCTGTAACTGTCTTGCCACTTGGAGAATCTACCTGTAACTGTCTTGCCACCTGGAGAATCTACCTGTAACTGTCTTGCCACTTGGAGAATCTACCTGTAAACTGTCTTGCCACTATGAGATGGAACTTGTGCCACAGGACCACTTGAATTAAAGAATATGCTGTATAAAACCTTTTAGGCACTTTTTAGTCATTTTGCGACCACAGGACATTCTTGGCCTTTTCCCTCCACCGCTTATTGTCAGCCCTTCTTTTTGGCTCGAAGAAGTACACCCTGATCTCATCTCCAGTCAGAAAGTACTCGTTCATCACAGTTTCTGTAAGTTTTTAGAAGTTGACCCGCTTTGCCTTTTGCTCTGAAGTCAAAGGATGAAGGACCCCCCGCGCACAAATCTTCTTTAAGGGCTATCGGTCATATTGGTTATTGTGATAACATGTCGTATTTAATTTAGAAATGATGTCTCATTGCCCATTTTTAGATAAATAAATGGACAATTCTATGGACAAATTTATTTAGAATAAAAAACAAAACTTCTTCGAGTAAAATTGTACTAAACTTTTCGAATTTAAAGGGCACTATTTCTGCCAAAATAAATATTGTTCCTGATATTATGTTCACATCAATAGTGTTGATTTTCTATTATATCATTGACATTGTTCATGCCTATAATATTTATTTGGATGAAAATTTCAATTAACCATACCCCATTTTTGAATTTTCTTTTCAAAGATGGCTGACCAATAGTCTTTAACTTCAAACAGTTGGTTAAAATGTGATGAACAAACCCTGTTGAAATGCCAACAAAATTACTTATCTCAGAAACTGTATATCTACCATCTTCTTCAACTAATGTCCTTACAGCAGCTATCTTATCTCTGGTGATAGAAATTCTTGGTCTTCCAGTACGGGGCTCCTCTTTAATTAAAGGTGAAATATAGCGTGTCTTTTGAGCATATATTCTGAAATATATGTATATAATATACAATCTGTTCAAATATTACACTTATTGGTTGTCCCGTTTTCTCACAGAAGCCAATTTTATCTCATAGCGCACACGCTTCGAGTTTCGCCCTTTTTGAAGACAGGTAAGTGTCACGTGATCCTCTGACGTCATTGGTACCAAACGATTAGCGGTGTCGTATTGAGTTGTATAGTATTGTCTATATAGGATTACGTTTTATGGTACGTGTTAAAAATGCCGTGTGCTGTATCTGGGTGTCAAAGTGTGCATAAAAAAGGACAATCTAATAACATCAGTTTCTTTCGTTTTCCTAATCAGGTTAATAATAGATTAAGATTTGAAGTGTGAGTGGACCGCTGTCGACGAAAATCGCCCGTCGCGTCAAAAAATGGGTACCTTCGAAAGACGCGCGAGTTTGTAGTAAACACTTTGAGTTGGATTCGTGGGAAGTCCATCCTTTGGTTTCATTTTCATTGAATTTGGAGGACAAACGGAGATGCAGATTAAAAACAACAGCGATACCAACAATATTTTCTTACAAAAATGAGAAGTGCCTAACCCCGCCGCCTCCGAGCAAGTTTTATTCGCCGATTCGACCGGCGTTGAGGAAGAAATTATTAAATGAGGTAGGATAGAAGTTTTTGTTCAGTTATCTTAGCATTCCTCGGGTATGTGTATGATAAATTGTAGAAAGGTATATAGTCTTAGATCTGTACATCGTGATTGTTTAGCTGTTGAATTAGATGCATGCGTCTTACGTGAACGGCGCTAATATAATGTAGCCTTCTTTTTTAAAAGATTGCTAAAAAGGTTTAGCATATAAATGTAAATGAATTCGGTGAAATAAACACTGTGTCGTTGTTTCAATATATATTTGTAGTATTTTTTTTATTTTTTTGTTAAATTATACACCTTCTTCTTCCAGTAGTGTTATAGATTTATATAGAGTTATATATCGGTCTCTGGATTTGAAAATAATGACAAAATGTTTCATGGATGTCTATTAAAAGGCAGAAAATTGATAATGTTACTAGCTATTATATTAGTTCAGTAATGTTGCATGGCAAAACAACAACAATAACGGCTTTTACCTCATGCAGTAAGTAAACTAAGTGCTTTACAAGCATATATATATACTTTATATTCTAAATCAAAAATTTGATCTGTTAGGTCTGTTTTTTTCGATCTCTACATGTACATAATACATGATGTCGTGCTCATAATACATTTGACTATATTATTTAGATCATAGTATTTTTCGCTCTTCGTGCGCGATGAACTAGTTTCTCACGCATCATATATCCGTCTTGTGCAATACACGGCTCGCCGCGGCGGTATTGCACCGCTCACGGCATTGCAATATACAGGAAATGTAGGCATATCATAAAACTACGTTTCCCTAAATGGTGCGTGCTTTTGTCATATACCGACGCATGTACCCTGATTAGGCTGTACTTCAATAGGGCACCGCAATAGTTGATTAGTCGGTGTGTGGTATATTGTTAGTTGGGGGCACGTGGAGAAAGCGTGTCATACTGCAAATCCGAATCTCATACACCACTATAGAGTGTTTGGAGGCGGCGGGGACTTATGGTATATAGAATACTATAGAAATTGTATGCTGTTTCATTTATTTATTTATTTATCAATTATACTAACTAGACTCTAAATATATTTTTTCAATGTCTACTTTTCGGCAAAAATAAAGTCCTTAATCTGACGCTCGTATTAATGTACAAGTATTAGACCATGTTCATTCATTCGGAATAAACTGCATTTCGCGCTTAGTGTAAATGTACCGAGATATTGCAGCGTTGTTGGTGACTTACAGTCAGAATTTCGATGAAAACAATGCCAACACGACCAAGCTCTTCATTTGCACCTGCACCGCGTTCAACTACCTCATCGGTTGATGAATCCGAGGTATTTTCATCCTCAGACACGAATTATGGCTCAAAATCGTAAGGTTGCACATTGTGCAACCGTCTTATCATGGGCATTTCATCTGACTCAGCATCATAGTCGCTAATTCCGACATTTTCACACACACTATACTGTTTTTGCGTGCCTTCCCTATGTACAAATGGTTTCGTTTTGTTCCCAATGACGTCACTTCCGGTTTTACGAGGAAGAGTTTTCCCCCTTTGATTTTTTTCAATTTTTTAGCGAAGACTGTTCGTCTTTTCGGTTTTTATCTTTAAAAACATATTTTCACTAAACATACATCAATAGCATAGTAAACATCGTATTTATAATGATATTTAATAATTAAAAACATATCAACAACGGATTTGTTGATTTAGGACAAATTTCATCTTTAATGTCGGGTTTACCATCATTGAATTTCTTCAGCCACCTTAAAACAGCATTGATACTGCAGATGACACAATTCTTTAACTATCTGCTTTGCAGGTATATTTAAAATTACCACGCGCCTTAATGAACGTCCTTATTTTAGTCTTTTTGTTGCTTTCCATAATTTCACCAGACAAAAGCCAGTTTACATGAGTGTACTGTTTTCAAATATGAATAACAAAGTCATTTTGCAATAAAAATGCACGAAATCATTATCGTGGTATATCGTGGTGAAACGTGAACTGCGCTACAACCATTATAATTGTTCTCGATTTCAATGACCTCTGAATTCAGTAATATATCATCTTTGTTTACATTGACAAAATTGTCTCCCGTGAATCACTTTTAACCGGATGTCGTGAACTATTCCGAGTGTGTCGGAAGATTCCATTATTGATAGAGCGTCCCCATTATCGTGGCAATTCGAAAAATGATCCAAATGAGATATTTAAAGGGTAAACTATGTTGTGAAGTTAATTAAAACTTTATTCAGACAAGGTTTCATTGATGTAACCTGATTTACACATATAATATCAGCTAAATCTTAAATTGGATAATTGTAGCCGACACGTGTTTACTTACCGACATTTTGCGTATTGCATCAGATCACTACTGTACCGTATAAACTCTTAAAATGTACATATACTTAAGATTTTTGATTTCGTTGCAAATGGTAAGTAAAAAGGAATTACCCGGTAGGAATATAAATATAGTAATTTTTTATGTTCTATAATTATTTTAAATCAAAAACACAAGCTTCAAAAGCCAGTCCATGATCGCTCTTTCTTCAATTTAAAACCCACACATCGATAATTTGGCGTGGCAGAGTAAATGCTCTTTATTATAGGAAATACGGTATGTGCTGCGCAATGTCTTTTTATGAATGCCCCTTCAGGAAAATGGAATAGTCCGAACTGGTGCGACCCAGTAGAAGAGGCGTCTGCATTCTGGGACAACAGATGGATGAATGTATTAAAACACGAAGTAACTTTGTTATGTGGATATATAAGAGGTAGAAATATTGTCCAAACTTAAACAATAGTTGTTCTTTAATAGATTTGTACTTTTTATAATGCTTTAGGAAAATTGATGCAGTTGATCTACCTTTTATCACAGGAACTGGTCACTTTTAATTTTTGCCTTCTATTATTATAATTGTCTATATACAATTATAATAATAGAAGGCAAAAATTAAAAGTGACCAGTTCCTGTGCCTTTTATATTTCAAAAGTGTTGGGGATTCCCTTCTGGTAAAAATAGCTGACGAGCTGTGACGTCACTCATCGTCATATATCATAAATATCGCGTGTAATGACGTACCACGATAATGGGAATACCACGATAATGGGGGTCATGACGTTAGATATTTTCAAAACGGTCAAAATCACTCAAGCGAATATGAAATATATGTACGGAAGCATATAAGTGACAGAATTATTTTAATAACCCTCGTAGTTTGAATCCGATTTTCTGATTTCATGAAGGTCCCACTTAGAGCATATGACAAACTAGATGTATTTATCAATCATTAAGGTGAAATATGGCGTGTCTTTTGAGTATATATTCGGAAAAATATATATATAATATACAATCTGTTCAAATCTTACACTTATTGGTTGTCCCGTTTTTTCACAGTAGCCAATTTTATCTCATTGCGCACACGCTTCTAGTTTCGCCCTGGTAAGTGTCACGTGATCCTGTGACGTCATTGGTATCAAACGATTAGCCGTGTCGCATTGAGTTGTATAGTATTGTCTATGTAGGATTACATTTTATGGTACTTGTTAAAAATGACGTGTGCTGTTGCTGGGTGAAAAGGTTTGCATAAAGAAGGACAAGATAATAACCTAAGTTTCTTTCGTTTCCCTAATCGAGATAATGATATATTAAGATCTGAAGTGTGGTTAGACCGTTACCGAAGAAAATCGCCCCACTCGTCGAGAAAGTGGGAACCTACGAAAGCCGCGCGAATTTGTAGCAAACATTTTGAGTTGATTTCGTGGGAAGTCCATCCTTTGGTTTCATTATCTTTGAATTTGGAGAACAAAAGGCCATGCATATTAAAATCAACAGCGGTACAAACGATATTTGACTATAAAAATGAGAAGTGCATTACCCCGCCGTCTCCAAGCAAGTTGTATTCGCCTATTCGACCGGCGTTGAGGAGGAAATTCATACATGAAGTAAGATTGAAATTTATGTTCAATTATCTTAGCACCTCATCGGGTTTACGTATGATAATTTGAAGAAAGGTGTATAGTCTTAGAACTTTATATACACCGTGAATGTTTAGCTGTTGAATTAGAAGCATGCGTCTTTACGTGAATCAATGAAGAGTTGACGGCGCTAATAATATGTAGCCGTCATTTTTTAAAATATTGCTAAGAACGTTCAGCATATAAATTTAAATCCGGTGAAATAAACACTGTGTCTTTGTTCCCAAATTTTAATTTTAATAATTTTAAATTATAAACCCCTTCTGCCAATAGTGTTATAAATATATATTATCAACATATATAGGTCTATGGATTTAAAAAAAAAAGTTTCATGGATATCTATTACAAGGCAGAAAATTAATAATATTACTAGCTTTTATATTAATCCAGTTATGTTTAATGGCAAAGCAACAACAATAACGCCTCTTAGCTCGTGCAATAAGTAAAACAAGTATAATAGAATAATATACTTTATATTATGGTAATTTCATATGTTTGGTCTGTTTTCGATCTGTATATCAGGAGTATACATGAGTAAGTATACTTACTGTCTATATCGTGCTCATAATACATTTGCTATATTATTTAAATCATAGTATTTTTCTGGGTATACGGACAAATGCCCCCCCCCCCCCCCCCCCCCCCGGACAAATGCCCCCCTGCTCATTTTTGTATAGGTGGACAAATGCCCCCTCATGTTTTTGTATAGGTGGACAAATGCCCCCCTGAACTTTTTACAAGGTGGACATAAGCCCCCCTGATAATTTTGCAAATTAAATTCATACAAAAGAATAATCACATAATTCACAGGTAATTCCCAGTTTGTAAGTATTCAGAGCTATAAAAAAAACAAAGTGTGACCAACACAAACAGATTAATTACTTACAAACTGGGAATATGTATCAGGGGGCTTATGTCCACCTTGTAAAAAGTTCAGGGGGGCATTTGTCCACCTATACAAAAACATGAGGGGGCATTTGTCCACCTATACAAAAATGAGCAGGGGGGCATTTGTCCGGTGGGGTGGGGGGGGGGGGGGAGGCATTTGTCCTAGATTCATTTTTCTGTCTTTGTGCGCGACAATTTAATAGAGCTCGCATATCATGTGATATATCCGTCTTGTGCAAAACGCGTCTGCCCTCGGCGGTATTACACCGCTCAAGTAATTGCAATAAACAGGAAATATATCATAAAACTAGGTTTCCCTAAATGGTGCGTGCTTTTGTGATATACCGACGTATGTACCCTAATTAGGCTGTACTTCAATAGTGCACCGCAGTATTTGATTAGTCTGTATTGATATTTGGGGGCAGTGGAGACTAGAGAGCGTGTCATATTACAAACACCGCTCACTATCTAGTGTTTGGTGTTAATGGCGACTTATGGCGACTTATGGCAAATATATAATACTATAGAAATTATATGCAGTTTCATTTATTATTGTTTGTATTAATTTTTTATCAATTATGGATAATATCTAATAAATATATTTGTTCCATGTCTACTTATCGGCAAAATAAATCTGACGCTCGTATTTAGACCAGGTCCATTCATTCGGAATATACTACATTTCGCGGTTATTGTGTACCAAGATAATGCAGTGTTGCGGGTGACTTACTGTCAGATTTCGATGAAAACAATGTTTACGTTGTTTTTGTTTGTTGTTGTTGTCAGTGTATAAAGACACTATTTTGTTAGATTAGTGAATAGTGTATTGAACCGCTGAACGTAACGAATGACATGACACGATAGTCTTTACAAGCTCTCCATTTGCACCGCGTTCGACTTCATCATCAGTTGATGAATCCGATGTATTTTCGTCCAAAGACACGTATTCTGGCTCAAAATCGTAAGGTTGCACATTGTGTAACTGTCTTATCACGGGCATTTCCTCTGACTCGGTATCATGATCGCTTAATTCTCGCATTTTCGCACAAGGTATACTGTTTTGCGTTCAGTCCCAATGTAAACAAAAAATAGTTTGTTCCCAATGACGTCACTTCCGGTAATTCACGCAAGAGTTTTTCCCCTTAGATTTTTTTTGATATTTTAGCAATGCCTGTTCGCCTGTTCGATTTTTATCTTTAAAAACATATTTTTACTGAACATACATCAATGGCATAGTAATAATCGTATTTATAATGATATTTAATACTTAAAAACATATCAAAAGCGGATTTGTTGATTTAGGACCAATTTCTGCTTTAACATTTTGATTTGTAAATAAAATATCAGTTTGACTTTAGACTTGCTTGCATATAATTACAATTATGACTTTTCAAATTGTCTTCATTATTCTTCCATAGGTTTAAAGATGAATGGCCACCCTTTTATAGTATTATCTCTTAAAAAATTTAACTCTTAAGGTTGCGTACAGCTAAATATAGCCTGGCTGAAGCCCCGCCTTTTGTTGTGTACGATTCAGTACAGAAGTGAAAGTTCACAGAGTTCACAGAGGTCAGCAGATATAACTTTAAAATATTCAATATGCATTTTCAGGAAGGATAAACTATAGGTAAAATAATCCCCATCAGCTAGGATCATTAAATTAAATAAAAAAATATTTTTTAATGTTTTTGAAAATTTAACATCCATTGAAATTGCATGTCAATATTCAGTGCGGATTCAATAGTGTTTGTAAACACAGACATGTGCAGAGATGTTGAGCAGAAAAAGTTGTCTTTTTCACACTTTCAAAGGCTTTGTGATGGAAATATCTATGAAATAAAGTAATTTAAAGAAAATCTGGTGTATAATTCTTGAGATATTAGCTGACAGGTGCAACAGGAGGTCTATGGGAAAGTATTTAGTTTTCTGCAACCTTAAACGTCATATAAACATTTATTGATAGTCCCGGAGAGAAACATATATTTAAAACCGCTACTAAGTTGTATGTAAAAATAAGTATTATTTGCATGACGTAGATACTATGTTTATCACTGCGTGACTGCACGGGGAAATGCGGTAAATCTGAATTGTATAGCTGCACAACTATTGCCGATAATTAATAAATACCTTTACCTGTGGATTAATTTACCTGTTCAAAGTTTTCTACGTCATCAAATAAAATCTCATTCTCGCTTTTCACAGATATTGCTATGTGTGAATTGTAAATATCTATTGTTGTGTATTGATTTCGATTTAAATAAACATAAACATGTTCATGAAATATAATATGGCCGGAGAACTTTAAACATATTTTAATGTATGTATGTCCATTACATGTTTTCATCATCATCCCTGTATTATTGCTTCGTGGTATAAAACAATGACCATGACTCCGTTGAAAACTAATTTGCAACTCGGCAGTTCTGCAGGTGATAATGTTCTAGACCCTTCTTCATATTTTTTATCTAGATGTAAATCAGGGGTGGGTCTGGAATGTTATGTTTATTAAAACCCTTCATCATCATCCCTGTATTGTTTCAGGTGCTACTTATTTACAAGAGATTTTGAAGCAACTCTCCAATTCTGCAGGTGAGAAGGTTCTGCATATTTTTTTATCTCATGTAAATGGAGGATGGCCCTGGAATGTTCATACCTGTTGACACCATATAACCTTTTTGTGTTGGTTGCACCTTAACACGTATTTCAAATCAGCTTGTTTATTATTTATATTTAAATATCACGCTATTTAAATAGCTACAGAAGAAATTATGAGATGATGATGCCATACATTTATTCAGATCTCATTTTATGTCAAAAGACATATTTAGTAAAACAAATGGTAATTTGACACTTATAAATTAAATAGCCCAGTCACCCAAGAGAACAAATATGTTATATAATAGAATTGTCAGAAATAAACTTCAGTTTTGTTATAATTTGACCATCATCCATTACTGCTTTCTAATGGTCAGCATCCTCAGTTTTCTTCATCAGTTGCATTTGTGATATTCTTGCAGACGAGAATTTGGCTGAGACTCCAAGGCCAATTGTGCCGATTAATATAATAAAGTTGGATTTTTACTATTTTTTTTGACTGAGTTAGGTCCCCTTGAACTGTGCATGCTTGTGAGCAACTCCTATGCTTTTGTGTTGATTGCAATGAATTGAATTTAATTGAATTGGATTTTATAGTCGCACCAACAGCTAAGGTCATATGGCGACTTTCCAGCTTCCATTGGTGGAGGAAGACCCCAGGTGCCCCTCCGGGCAATTTTCGTGCACAGGCGGGCACCTGGGTAGAACCACCGCAAGCCAGCTGGATAGCTTCCTCACATAAAGATTCCTAGGCCCCTGAGGGATCGAACCTACAGCGGTGAGGGGCAAGTGATTTCAAGTCAGAGACGTTAACCACTCGGCCACGGACGCTCCTTGATTGCAATGAAACTTCCCACTACTGAATATGTCATTCTGAAAACAATTTAGCTGTAATAATAAAACTATTTTGGTCTGCAAATTATTTTTGAGTTATATCCCTTTCCTATGAAAATAAGCTTATGTGTGCAACTCCTTATATGTGACAATTGCGATCAAACTGCATACAGATCATAACCACCATTGAAGATGTGCCTACAATCGCGAAATTGTTTCAAAGAATCGTGATTCCTGCATTCAGCACTCTCTTGGATCACATTATAAATGTGAAGCTATTTTAAATGCAACTTCTATTTATGTTAGTATGCTATAGCATAGATGACAAAGTGATTAAATTTATGTCGGTTATACATAGACGACAAAGTGATCCATTTATGTCAGTCATTCTATAGCATGACAAAGTGAACCATTTATGTCAGTTATTTTATATTATTAATTAACTAAACTATATTCGTGTTTTGCTAGAAACTCTACACATAATATGACGCAAACTTGGCCAATATCAACCGGAAGTCGGCCTATATGAATTAAAACTCGCCAATACGAGCTCATTCATATTAAGTAACGTCGTTCACGCTCGCTTACCAACCTATAAACTTAATTAATGCTACTATAAATATAAGCAAATCACGTCAAAATAATGCTATTACAAGAGATAAACGCCTGGTGTCGTTAAAGCCGTTTTTTCCAAAATGTGAAAGATAAGTAAGTGCCTGTGTGTTTGGTGAAACTATTTAATAGAGCTTTTCGAAATAGATTTTTTTAGGAGTGGGAGGATGCTTTAATGTTATAGCACATAATTTGGAGAAAGTAGGACACAGCGACCTAGTTTTCAGGTTAAGGTCAGTGCTTGGTGAGAGGAAGGTTCTGTTAAAATTTTATGAAGATAGGATGTGGTAATGCTGAGATATAACAAAAAGTTTCCCCCCCAACCCCACCCCACCCCACCCCCCATGCCGAAACAAACAAAAATGTTAAAATAACGCATATTTTGGAGAAAGTAGGTCACAGTGACCTAGTGTTCAGGGTAAAGTCAGTGCTTGATGAGAGGAAGGTGCTGTTAAAGTTTGATGAAGATCGGACATGGTAATGCTGAGATATATAGAAAACACAAAATGTGGCCGCCCGCCACCCAGTTTACGCCAATCTATAAGCCGATTTTTTTTTCCTACAGAAAAACCGGCTAAAAATACATTTCTACTTTACATAGTGAAAGTTAATAAAATTGTCATTAATTCTTTTCATATTGCCTGAGTTATTGGTCCTCTGACTGTCACATTTGCCCGTGGCCTTCGGCTTTGGACCAATACGACATTCCTTGGACCAATATGAAAACAATTAATAACATCATAGTATAATGACAAAGTGATCCATTTATGTCAGTTATTCTATAGTATAATGATAAAGTGACCCGTTTATTCTATACGATAATGACAAATTGACCCTTTTATGTCGGTTATTCTATACGATAATGACAAAGTGACTGTTTATGTCTTTCATTCTATACAATAATGACAAAGTGACTCGTTTATTCTATACGAAAATGACAAAGTGACCCGTTTATGTCGGTTATTCTATACGATAATGACAAAGTGACCCATTTATGTTGGCTATTCTTTACAATAATGACAAATGCCCAGTTCGCATCAGTTATGCTATATTGCCTTACAACCTTTACAAAAACAGACATCAAACAATGGTTCAGTTTGACATGTTTTCATGGTATTAAAATGACTATATTTGGAGATCTGAATGAAGACACAATCCCAGAATGTTACTCATGTTTATTTGTTCATTGTCGGTCAGTAGTACTGAATAATATTTATATTTACATGTTTTCACACTATTGCACACTAAAATATAGCACAACCTTCGATACTTTCAGAAATGCTTGTACATAGCAATATCACTGCTTCCTTACACTTCAGAAATGAAACTAAAATGCTATCCAAAATTAAATTAAAGACAGAAAGATAGAGCGAGCTAGAAAAAATCAAATGGGAAGGTTCAAATTCATGGTCAGATATCCATAGTAAACAAAGTAACTGTACATGTATCCTAAGATTTCTTAGTATAAGCAATAGATTCTAAATATAGGGTATTCCTTTAAATTTCTAAAATGTATAAACTGTTTTCTCCTCAAGACGATGTCTCAAACTATTTAGCAGGATTAAACACAGATCGTGTTGTTTACTTTAAAATAATGTTTCTAAGCAGGGTGCTTAAATGATCATATATTTAAAATAAGTAAAATTTAGTCAAAACATAAAATCATTAATACATGCAATATTCTAAAACGCAAACATAATAATTTGCATAAAACAATAGTCCCAGAGTCCGAGTTGAACATTTCATCTCGTTCACTTCTGTAATCAAGAAAGAGATGTACCCTTTTATACAAAGCTTTACTAACAGAAGGAGAAATCAGATGCAAAATACTTTCGACCACTCAGCCATCTGAGATATCTTATCTGCGAAACTTCAAACTGTTATCAACAATGTGAAAAAACACAATCTTCATAAATATACAAAACATATAAAATTCATAAAACTCCCTAACATTAGTACAAGCAACCTGTGTTAAAATACTATGACATATAGCACATATAATACTGCCTCTGATAAATCCGATAACGTGACTGAATGCTTCACAACTTTACCCGTTGTTCTGGTAACTTAAGAGATAAAATACTCGACCAAACACTTCTTAACTACAAGGAATGACTGAAGCATTAAAGCATCTCAGAATATGAGTTTCATAACCTTGTATAACATCTTTTTTTTTTGCCCTATAAAGTACAACATACTGGCTTCACACTTTTACATATCAATATATATCTAAACTTCTCTTGTATCTGATACTAAAACTATCTGACACTAAAACATCAAGAAAGTTCGAAATAATATATTTGAATATTCATGACAGACTTTTGTCCTAATATCCAGTTCTTCTTTCACATCTGGGTTCTATGCACACTGAAGAACTGAGGAGATTGTTTGAAGTTGGTTCAAAGCTCCACTGAGCTTGTTTTACTTGTTTGCCTTGTCGTGCCACTGTTGAATCATGTACCGACCTTCTTCACAGTAATTCAAACTTCTCCATTGGGCTGTGGTTTTGGAATAACCCTTGGAGTGAGCTGAAAACCAAGACAAATATTCATTATGGAAAAGTTTATCTACAAGTTATTGAACTTTAAACAATTGACTTTGATAATGAAGCATATGAAATCATTATTTTAATTTTCGCTATCACTACAAGAGGTTATCTCGATTTCACACAATGTAATATTAATATTACTTATTCAACCCAGCATGATTACAGTGGATATTTACGGAGATAAAGGAATAAACTGATAAAGTTTTGCCTCTTGGAGATAATGAGGTAAGCCTTCTCATTTTGGAAATGCGTTTAAAGTTCAAAATCCACTAGAAACATTGACATTATTTGAGCTATAACTGACAGTCTGTTTTTTTGTTTTTTTTATAATATACTACTCAAAATTTGTTAAGGATCACTTTTATTCTTCCATATAATTTTATTAGAAATTAATTCACAATAACGATATTAATTTCACTGACACTTCAACAATTCCACAATTACAATCAAGTCATGAGATCACATGACCATACACTGCCCTAAATAATTTCATGTAAACTAGAAATAATGCTATTTATTTCAGCAAGAAATTTAGACAGCAAAAAAGTGATCCTTTTGCCTTATTTGACTTAACAAATTTTGAGTAGTATATATTAAATTAATGCAAATGTGCATATTTAATATGCTGCACATGCACCACATGCACTTAAAATAACGGTACCGGGTATTTGCATTTGTGTGAACTCATTTTTTTAATACTTTAAAAAAGTTATCATCAGATGACTTACAAATGGTGCAGTGTATAAAGCTAGTGTAAAACAGACATAGTTTGAATGACATAGTTTAAATGCTACATAAAAACTTATACAGGCTACTACTCACCCCCAGTAAGTTTCTTGGTATATATCCCTCCCGGTCCCCGATCCTGGCCCACCACCATTCTTTCTCCTGTTCATCGCCCTTCTTCAACACGGTGAACTGCTCGCCAATCCTTATCGAGAGTTCATCCGAGTTCTCCTTCTGATAGTCGAATACTGCGTACACAGCTCCTGAGTTCATAATGCCCAACTTTTCTTGAATACCTACAAACAGAATAATGGAAAGCCGTTAACTTGATGATTTTTTTTTTATACTACTGTATGGAAAGGATGAAACACACTTCAGGTCTCATATTGCAGTTTTTCGTTTTCCATTTTTATTGTCAGTTCTTCTCTTCTTAAAAAGACCGTTCTACAGATTATTAATAAATTCAAACACACATCTTGTTTGTCCATGTTTCACAGAATTCAAACACAAAACATTTTACATTTTGCCGTTACGACAAAAATGTGTTACTTGTCAGGATGCGACACGACAATAATGTGTTGCGCAACAGGATGCGACACGACAAAAATGTGTTACTTGACAGGATGCGACACGACAAAAATTTGTTATGCGACAGGAATTGAATTGAATGTTGTTTAACGGCTCATCAACACAGTATAGGTTATTTAGAGCCGCCCCAGAGAGAGGGGAAGCATACATAGGAATCCGGGAACCGTGCCCTACTCTTATTATCGAATAGATTCCTATGGTTCTTTAACGTGCTCGGAGTTTAGATCGATACATGGCACCGCCCGGTTTACGTCCCCATCCGACGGATGAGGCTAAGGGAAAGTGTCTTGCCCAAGAACACAAAGACAGAACTCAGTGGCACCACGGAGAATTGAACCCGGGGCCTCCGGTTACAAATCCACTGCACTACCGACTGCACCACGCCAGCCGTAGTTGTTATTCCTATTAGCCCCCACTTCACTTTGTGAAAGCAGGGGTATAATTACCAAATGTTCCACTTATGTGTTGTAATACCGTATTTCCCATAACAGTAGCGTGTTGTAATACCGTATTCCCCTAACAGTAGCACATTGTAATACCGTATTTCCCATAACAGTAGCATGTTGTAATACCGTATTTCCCCTAACAGTAGTGTGTTGTAATACCGTATTTCCCCTAACAGTAGCACATTGTAATACCGTATTTCCCATAACAGTAGCGTGTTGTAATACCATATTTCCACTAACAGTAGCACATTGTAATACCGTATTTCACCTAACAGTAGCACATTGTAATACCGTATTTTCCCTAACAGTAGCATATTGTAATACTGTATTTCACCTAACAGTAGCACATTGTAATACCGTATTTCACCTAACAGTAGCACATTGTAATACCATATTTCCCCTCACAGTAGCACATTGTAATACCGTATTTCCCCTAACAGTAGCACCCGGGAGCTACGCAAAATGCCAAGGTGTTGCTTTTACAAAATGTAAAAAAAAGGAAAAAACATGAAAATCAATAGAACCAATGATGCTCCCCAAAATGTATCCTCAACTTATATGGCCTTGTATTGCCTAACAGTATTCAATCTGCACTTCCATTAGAAGTTTTTGACTTAAGATCCGGACAAGAATTACAAGTATTGCTCTCTATCATTTTGTGAAGTTTCATTGCAGTCCCATCGGCATCAGTAGTTTTGAAGTTATGCGTGGGACGGACGGAAAGACAAAGTAGAGACCATAATTATGCTCCCACGAAAATTTTAGGGGAGCATAAAAATATTTTTTATTGAATTCTGGTTACAATTAGGGGAAATGGGGTATCTGGTATGCAAAAAGATATGATCACTACATACTGTAGAGGTATTCTGAGCAGCCGTCGTAGCCATCCTCGTCCTCCTCGCACTTCTCGGCGGCAGTCTCGTGGTCGCTGATGGTGGTAGCAAATATACAGGCTCCGTGCTCCACGAGGAACTTCACCATCGGCAGGTTATTACATGACGCAGCACAGTGCAGCGGAGTCCTGGATCAAACAAGAAATTCATTGCTTGTATATCCGTTTCATAAAACTAAACATGTACTCTTTTATTAAATCAATTTAAAAAGTGTTTAATGCAACATTTAGATCCAAATAGTAAACCTAACAACCAGGGTGGGTTCATGCATTAAATACGCTTGTACCTTTATGTATATACATAAATACCACGTCATATTTCAGTGGGAAGTAATTAATATTCAGTTTTATGATTCAACTATTTGTGTGTCTGAATGTCGCTTCCAGTAATAAGAGTTTATCTTTCTTATCATCTACAAAAAGTATTCATATGTCACAAGATTGGGATCATAGTATAATGGATACGTAAGTTATGCACCATCATCCCCATCTAAATAATCAAACATTCTAGGTATTCAGACAGTTTTGCTGTAGGATACACGCTGTTTTAGTGTACACAGATATACAGAAACATGTGTAATTTCTTTCTCTGGGCCCATAGAGAAGTCTCCATCTATTAACAATAACACAGAATTTTCTAAATAGATATAGTACATCATTGAGCTTAGCCCAGTTATATCCCTATTCTTGTAAACACCCATAACAAGACTCATTTAGTTTTATGGTAAGGAACACACATATGGTTTTACTTGCAAACACCCATTTAAGGTTTAGTAACTGTAAACACCCGTATGGTTTTACAGTAAACAACATGTATGTGTTTTTTTGGTAAACAACGAAAGAAGTATAATAAACACCTTAACCAAATTCCATGAAGTGTAAAAAGTAAGTTAAGGTTGGTCACATGTGACCTATTTTTGGTTGGAATGTATAGAACTCATCAAGATTTATCTCTAGTTATTCTGTGTTTGAAAACGTAAAAGGGCTATCGGTAACTCAGAAACAAAGCTTATGAAAAACCTAAAACATGGTGTTTTAGGTGTCACGAATGCACAGAAGGACACGTTAACATTGGGACTTTAGATCTAATTTCCTATAGCTCTATGGTCTCAAAAGATCTGTACACTACAATATGTCAACCAATCACCATCAAGTATGTCAAAATAAAAATGTTTTCATTCTGCCACACTGTTTAATGATGCTCTAACAACTGAGTTTAGTAAACTGTGCAGTTGCACAGTGGAGACTGATTACAGTAAACTGTGCAGTTACACAAGTGTTTGAATGTTGTTATAGTGACTGAGTACAGTAAAATGTGCTGTTACACAAGTGTTTGAATGTTGTTATAGTGACTGAGTACAGTAAAATGTGCTGTTACACAGGTGGTGACTGATAACAGTAAACTGTGCAGTTACACAGGTGTTTGAATGATGTTATAGTGACTGAGTTCAGTAAACTGAGCAGTTACACAAGTGTTTGAATGTTGTTATAGTGACTGAGTACAGTAAAATGTGCTGTTACACAGGTGGTGACTGATAACAGTAAACTGTGCAGTTACACAGGTGTTTGAATGATGTTATAGTGACTAAGTTCAGTAAACTGACTGAGTACAGTAAACTGTGCAGTTACACGGGTGTTTGAATGATGTTATGGTGACTGAGTACAGTAAGCTGTGCAGTTACACGGGTGTTTGAATGATGTTATAGTGACTGAGTTCAGTAAACTGTGCAGTTACACGGGTGTTTGAATGATGTTATAGTGACTGAGTTCAGTAAACTGTGCAGTTACACAGGTGTTTGAATGATGTTATAGTGACTGAGTTCAGTATACTGTGCAGTTGCACAGGTGTTTGAATGATGTTATAGTGACTGAGTTCAGTAAACTGTGCAGTTACACAGGTGTTTGAATGATGTTATAGTGACAGAGTTCAGTAAACTGTGCAGTTACACAGGTGTTTGAATGATGTTATAGTGACTGAGTACAGTAAAATGTGCTGTTACACAAGTGTTTGAATGTTGTTATAGTGACTGAGTACAGTAAAATGTGCTGTTACACAGGTGGTGACTGATAACAGTAAACTGTGCAGTTACACAGGTGTTTGAATGATGTTATAGTGACTGAGTTCAGTAAACTGAGCAGTTACACAGGTGTTTGAATGATGTTATAGTGACTGAGTTCAGTAAACTGTGCAGTTACACAGGTGTTTGAATGATGTTATAGTGACTGAGTACAGTAAAATGTGCTGTTACACAAGTGTTTGAATGTTGTTATAGTGACTGAGTACAGTAAAATGTGCTGTTACACAGGTGGTGACTGATAACAGTAAACTGTGCAGTTACACAGGTGTTTGAATGATGTTATAGTGACTGAGTTCAGTAAACTGAGCAGTTACACAGGTGTTTGAATGATGTTATAGTGACTGAGTTCAGTAAACTGAGCAGTTACACAAGTGTTTGAATGTTGTTATAGTGACTGAGTACAGTAAAATGTGCTGTTACACAGGTGGTGACTGATAACAGTAAACTGTGCAGTTACACAGGTGTTTGAATGATGTTATAGTGACTAAGTTCAGTAAACTGACTGAGTACAGTAAACTGTGCAGTTACACGGGTGTTTGAATGATGTTATGGTGACTGAGTACAGTAAGCTGTGCAGTTACACGGGTGTTTGAATGATGTTATAGTGACTGAGTTCAGTAAACTGTGCAGTTACACGGGTGTTTGAATGATGTTATAGTGACTGAGTTCAGTAAACTGTGCAGTTACACAGGTGTTTGAATGATGTTATAGTGACTGAGTTCAGTATACTGTGCAGTTGCACAGGTGTTTGAATGATGTTATAGTGACTGAGTTCAGTAAACTGTGCAGTTACACAGGTGTTTGAATGATGTTATAGTGACTGAGTACAGTAAAATGTGCTGTTACACAAGTGTTTGAATGTTGTTATAGTGACTGAGTACAGTAAAATGTGCTGTTACACAGGTGGTGACTGATAACAGTAAACTGTGCAGTTACACAGGTGTTTGAATGATGTTATAGTGACTAAGTACAGTAAACTGACTGAGTTCAGTAAACTGTGCAGTTACACGGGTGTTTGAATGATGTTATGGTGACTGAGTACAGTAAGCTGTGCAGTTACACGGGTGTTTGAATGATGTTATAGTGACTGAGTTCAGTAAACTGTGCAGTTGCACAGGTGTTTGAATGATGTTATAGTGACTGAGGTCAGTAAACTGTGCAGTTACACAGGTGTTTGAATGATGTTATAGTGACAGAGTTCAGTAAACTGTGCAGTTACACAGGTGTTTGAATGATGTTATAGTGACTGAGTTCAGTAAACTGCAGTTACACAGGTGTTTGAATGATGTTTTAGTGACTGAGTTCAGTAAACTGAGCAGTTACGCAGGTGTTTGAATAATGTTATAGTGACTGAGTTCAGTAAACTTTGCAGTTACACAGGTGTTTGAATGATGTTATAGTGACTGATTTCAGTAAAATGTGCTGTTACACAGGTGTTTGAATGATGTTATAGTGACTGATTTCAGTAAAATGTGCTGTTACACAGGTGGTGACTGATTGAAGTAAACTGAGCAGTTACACAGGTGTTTGAATGATGTTACAGTGACTGAGTTCAGTAAACTGTGTAGTTACACAGGTGTTTGACTGATGTTCTAGTGTCTGTGTTTAACACTTTTACTGTCGTGCGCAAATATAGTCGAAATACCCGTTCACTGCCGTGAGCGACTACAATCAAACTTGTATAGTGGTTCTATTTGCAGTTTTAGTGTAAAGTTATAAGGGGGGCTACTTCTCCGGGCTTGTTACAAGTTTTTCTTGAGATCGTTAGTGACATTTTGAAACCGAATATAGATATTATCAGCATTAGGCCGACCATAAAAATTTGTTGGTTTGCTGTTTCCCTACCTACCCATGAAAAAGGGCCCTACTCAGAACTTTTTATAGCAATTCTTTAACATATTTTTTTTTACTATCTTTAGTATATTTTTCTTTCATTTCTTCAGGTTTTTTACTGTCTTCAGATAAAAAAAAAATTCACCTACCTACCTACCTACCCACTTATAAAATCCTGGGTCGGGAAACAGCAAACAAATGTATTTTTAAGGATGGCCTTATAAGCGATTATTTCATCAAAAATGAAAGTAAAACAAAAATTGAAGCTTTGGAGAAGAAAGTTTTGTGAGCAATGGCTGCTCGTAAAAGGATGACTATTACAGATGTAATTGAGTCAATATTTCACGATTCTGACTCTAATGTAGAAGAAGAAAGCTCAGAGGACTCATCAGATGAGGAAGAAATCATTTCTGCAGGCGATGCTTGTTGTGTACCCCACCCACCCCGTCAGTTAGCGGTAAATATTCATTGTCACAGAAATGAAGGTAGAAATGACATTGTCAATGAGCCTATTCGTAGGAATCTTGCAGTAAACGGAAGACAAATTATTGCAAATAAAAATGTATGACTTCCATGATCCTTACGCAGTATTTGATTGGCTTCCACCTTACACAAGAAGATGCGGCATACTAATTGACACAAGTGACTTTGAACCAACTAACTATTTCAAGCTCTTCTTCCCGGGTGTAAACAAACTTATTAAAGGTTTAATATGAATTTTAATGTCTTCCTTTATCTTATATAACTTAAAACACTTAAATACATATAAAAAAAAGCTGCATAATGGCTAATTTCTCTCAAAAAATAATATATCAGCGCCATATTACACAATTTTTTGAAATCTAAGATGGCCACCAAGATGGACGCCAATATCATGTGACCCAATTTTCAAAAAATATATATATATATATATATAAAAGAATTAACAAGATATTACAAGTCATCTTGAAACATTTCAGTCCAATCTAACTTATTTTTCTTGAGATATTAAACTTTAAGTAAGCACATGCTAAATTCTACATATTATCAGAAACATGCTTGGCACTGAGTTATTGGTAAATTGAGGGAATTGGCAGTGAAATTTGCACACTACAATATGTCAACCAATCACCATCAAGTATTTCAAAATAGATGTTTTCATTCTGCCACAGAGCTAGAAAAATGTGCAGTCAGATTTTTTAATGAAGTTATAACAATTGAGTTTAGTAAACTGTGCAGTTACGCAGGTGTTTGTATGATTGAGTTTAGTAAAATAAGCAGTTAGAAAGGGGTTTGAATGATGTTCTAGTGACTGAGTTTAGTACACTGTGCAGTTAGAAAGGGGTTTGAATAATGTTCCAGTGACTGAGTTTAGTACACTGTGCAGTTAGACAGGGGTTTGAATGATGTTCCAGTGACTGAGTTTAGTACACTGTGCAGTTAGACAGGGGTTTGAATGATGTTCTAGTGACTGAGTTTAGTACACTGTGCAGTTAGACAGGGGTTTGAATGATGTTCTAGTGACTAAGTTTATTAATAGCAAAATGTGCAGTTAAGACGTGTGTTTCAATGATGCTGTAGCCAATGAGCTTAGTACAATTGCCAGAAACTATTATACAGTTTATTAGGCATCTATGAATCAGAACAACTGTCAACTGTATTCAAATTTTTTTAACTCATGTGAAAAACCACCTTAATAAATTAGATTATTGAGTCGGTACATACCATCCATCGCTATCTGGAGAATTGACGTCACATCCAAACTCGACCAGGAAGGTGACGATCTCGTAATGTCCGGCACAGATAGCGTTGTGTACGGCAGTTATACCCTCATCATTAGATGCACTCACATTTTCAACCTGCGGACATACAGAAGATCTATTATATAAATACTTTATTATGTCTATCACATGTCCAATTTATCATTTTCTTACAATTTATAGGAACGAGGCTAAATAGGTACCACACCACCTTTATTAACTTTCTAAAACAGTAGTTGTTTGTTACTGAAGTGTTATTACTCATCAAAAACCAGTTAATGAGACTTAAACCAGAAAAAAATAATAATATTAAAACATAAGTAGATGTGTCAATGGGAAAGATGTCTTGTCAATGGGAAAGTTGTCTCGTCAATGGGAAAGATGTCTCGTCAATGGGAAAGATGTCTCGTCAATGGGAAAGATGTCTCGTCAATGGGAAAGATCAATGGGAAAGTTGTCTCGTCAATGGGAAAGATGTCTCGTCAATGGGAAAGATGTCTCGCAATGGGAAAGATGTCTCGTCAATGGGATAGATGTCTCGTCAATGGGAAAGATGTCTTGTCAATGGGAAAGTTGTCTCGTCAATGGGAAAGATGTCTTGTCAATGGGAAAGATGTCTCGTCAATGGGAAAGATGTCTCGTCAATGGGAAAGATGTCTTGTCAATGGGAAAGATGTCTCGTCAATGGGAAGGATGTCTTGTCAATGGGAAAGATGTGTCATCAATGGGAAAGATGTAATGGGAAAGATGTCTCGTCAATAGGAAAGATGTCTCGTCAATGGGAAAGAGGTCTCGTCAATGGGAAAGATGTCTCGTCAATGGGAAAGATGTCTCGTCAATGGGAAAGATGTCTCGTCAATGGGAAAGATGTGTCATCAATGGGAAAGATGTCTCGTCAATGGGAAAGATGTCTCGTCAATGGGAAAGATGTCTTGTCAATGGGAAAGATGTCTTGTCAATGGGAAAGATGCCCCGCTTTAGTGCTGTTTTTTGTTTTCAATAAAAGATGCGAGTATGTCGAGGTTGTTCACTGACCTTCTTTTAGTAGGACATGTTAATTGTCATATGTTAGTGTGTATGAAGTCTGAAAGCTGTATGCCTGAAATCAACTAAATAAGAAGCAAATGGAGACGAAAAAAGGGCCAAGGTCATTCATATTGGCTTACTTATGGCTTGAACATGGAGATGTGTGTATGACGTTTCAACACTGGAAACTGTATGAGTTATTGTGAGAAATGGACTGAAAACACCAAAGTAGATCATTAACAAAATGTCTTTTAAAGCAAAGAAAATCACTTCAAATGAAAAATAAGCATACAATTTATATATTTTACATCTGTATATTTTTAATCAATTTGCAGTGATTTTCTTTGTTCAAAATGTTTTGTCAGTATGCCATATATGGTTAAAAGGCGCGATGACATCATCGTTCCAAGATGGCCACCTCCTTTTATGTTCTTCGCATATTTTTAATAGATCATATCTCCTTTATTTTTCATGGCATTTTGATACTTTCAGCTTTTTTCAAGTTTTCCAGAGCTCTTTTAAATAAATCTTGTTTGAAAATAGTGAATCAACCCCTTTAACAAAGTACAAAAAGTAGGTAAAGGTCACTCATATTGACCTTATTTTGATAGAAACATATTGCTGTAATGTAGATGTAAATCAAATATGTGTGAAGTTTGGACAGACGGAGAGATGACGGACACATGACCATATGATGGGATTAGATCACTTCATACAAAGCTCAGGTGGCATAAAACAATATTTACCTGAATTGCACACCTCCTGACCAAGTCCAGTTCTCCCTCAAGCGATGCATCAAGAAGTAAAGCCAATGGGTCGAAACTCACACGGTTTGCATTTTTCTTAGAATTACTGTTTTTCAGATTTGTTTTTTTCTTAATTTTCACCTCACTTGATTTCACTTCTATTGTCACTGGAGGTGATGGGTTACTGGTGTTAGATTCACCAACATTGTTATTTACATTATCCTTAGTTGTGTCTGCAACCTCAACAATGTTTCCTTTACTGTCTAATAACACAGTTTCGGGAATTCTGTCACTAAATGTTGTAGCCTGGATTTCCACAGCACCCAGTATATTTTCTAGCATCAACATTTGGTTCTCCTGTGCTGGAGGTTGTTTATTGCTAGAGTTTGTATTAATCTGATATTTATGCAACGCTTTTCCCACTTCTTCATTATCACTGTCCGAATGTCTTCGACGAATATTTTTCGGGGTGTTTGGTTTGTAACTTGACACTTTATCGGAGGCTACATCAGCATGGGGTGGGGTTGTAGGAAATTCGAAAGGATAGTTAGGGGTTCTAGTCGGGCTTGCTGGCGAAGGTGTCGATGTGGATGAATTAAGAGGTGAGCTTACACTAGACAATGGCGACAATGAATCTTTTTCTTCATCACGAGTACTGTCCGTTTTGTCCGTTATTTTCCCAAGAATTCTAGATTCAGTTGGGCTACCAGTTTCAACAGGCTTACTGCTGGAGTTTAAATCTCGATGTAAACTAAGCACATTTTTCTGATATTTCTCCAAGGCTTCATTGTCCAGTTTACCCAGGTATGTGTTGGCTATGACACTTTTCGATGCGTATCTGTACGTTGGTACCGATCTGCCAGCTCCTAAAGCCGACGCGTGGTTCAAGTTCGAAAATCCTCCAGTAATAGAAGGAACACCCTGTTGGGGTTTGATATTGTCTGATTGGCCTTGTGCAATCTTCTGAAATTTCTGAATTCCTTGCGAAACTGAAATACTAGTTTCGGAGTCACTATTATTGTCTGAGGGATTATTTGCGTTAGTCTGCACTTGATTTGGTGCACCATTTTGATTATTGTCTTGTCTATTAACAGATCTACTTGGAATTGGTGGACCTTTGTGGTGAGCTTGGTTTTCCTTTTGCTGGGCTGATATTTTGATCTGAGGCTGTATATCATTTTGTTGACCTTTAATTTGTGGTCTGCCATCTTTTTGATGTTGACCTTTATTCTGTGAATTTTGGGGATACTGTGAAGGAAGTCTGCCAGCCCCATTCTGTAAACTTTCCACAGAACCTGGTGAACTCTGCCCACTTCCCGCCTGCCTCACATCTTCTGCGGAATCAAAGTGAGGCTGGTCATTTGGAACACCTCCGCTACCACGATTAGGCATAATGGCAGTGCTATATGTGCTTCCATAGGGTCTAGGTGTGAGGTGAGAAATTCCGGATCTTGCTGGAACAGCAGGACCGTACCTTGCATTGTTCATGGTGACCGAGGTACTTGGTACAGAGTTGCTAGGTAAGGACTGTGGTATATTTGTTGCATTAGGCACCGAGTAGGGTGGATAGCCCTGCTGTCCCCCAGGGTAATGCCCCACGGGACTCTGTTTCGGAGAAGGAATGCCATTTTGGATGGGTTTGTTAGCACTATCTACTGAAACAACAAGGGGTATTGAATATTCCTCTGATTTATCAGGCTCATGTCTTTTTGAATTATAGTCTACAGTGTTATTATTTGTTTCTTTTGGTCGGTTCCCCTTTTCTGGATACAGAAACTTAGAGCTGGGAGGCAGTGACTTGTACTTTGGGTCCTGCTTTCCGAAACCACCATTGCTGCTGTCCTCAACATTGCGCGGCTCCTGGATGTATGGTTCCACGGCAGCAATATTCGTGGTGGTGGGGCGATTATTTATCTTGTTGTTAATATTTGACTTATTGATCTGATTTTTATTTTTTTCTGCAAGATCGGCACCCTGAGCACGTTTCTTCTTGAGTCGCATCTGTAGCTCATGTATCCTGTTGTCCATTCTGGCAACCTCGTCCTTACGCTTCATTAACAGTTCACGATTGGCACCCATCTTGGAACTCTGCTGCTCATTCAACTTGTTTCGCATCTACAATGGACAGGAAAACATTCACCACAGGGAAACAGTAACTACAATAAGAGTTACTATAGGAAAACATTTATTATAGGTAAACAGTTATTATAGGTAAACAGTTACTATAGGTAAACCATTATAGGTAAACTGTTACTATAGGTAAACTGTTACTACAGGTAAACCATTGTTATAGGTAAACAGTTACCATAAGAAAACAGTTACCATAGGTAAACCGTTACTATAAGTAAACTGTTATTATAGGTAAACAGGTAATATAAACAGTTACTATAAGTAAACCATTGTTATATGTAAACAGT
Source organism: Cyrtodaria siliqua (assembly GCA_037043455.1). Taxonomy (NCBI): domain Eukaryota; kingdom Metazoa; phylum Mollusca; class Bivalvia; order Adapedonta; family Hiatellidae; genus Cyrtodaria; species Cyrtodaria siliqua. The sequence goes on from JAWPHD010014474.1 coordinate 40,454, forward strand.
TACCATAAGTAAACAGTTACTATAGGTAAACAGTTATCATAAGTAAACAGTAACTATAGGTAAACAGTTACTATAGGTAAACAGTTACCATAAGAAAACAGTTACTATAGGTAAACAGTTACTATAGGTAAACCATTACTATAGGTAAACAGTTACTATAGGTAAACAGTTACTGGGAAAATAAATCCTATATTCACTCCAAACCAACAAATATCCTCTATAGTTGTACTATGTTTCATAAAAATATGCTTATGTGATGTGTTATTTATTTAAACAGCTATAAAAGACTACAGATGTGCAAACCTTTCTTTAGTTCTCAGGAATATCTCAAAACAACATCCGACCCACTAAAACAAATAGATTTTGATTTTAAATCCAGCAGACTCCCAAACATATTTAGGATCCCAAAAGAAGCAATGTCCGGGATTGAAAACCACACCCGAAGATGTTTTATGTTTGGCCTTAAAGTAATACATATATTGAACATATTCGAAAACTCTCATTCTTTTCCTTATTAATAGTTAAACTGTTACTATAAGTTAATGTTACAATAAACAAAAGATTATTTCCAAAACAGATGTGAATCTAATGGTCCACATGGTAAATCAAGTCCCTGTTTTATTACCTGAAGCAGTTGTTATGACAAGTATACTGCTTGTTATGTTCTATGTTTTTAAGAAGTATGGTAAATATAGCATCAACATGGCTATAACATGGCTATAAAGTATATACAGGTACACCATATACAGGTACACCATATGTTAGTTTTTTATGAACATGGGAAGTATATTCTGTATAATACACAAATTCATTTTACATCGATTGTAATGAAAGCTTTATGAACTTATTTTAATCGCTCTTGATGTCTTCCTCGGCAGAACCAGTACTTAGCAAATGCAGATAAAGTGTCTTGCTCAGGAACACAACACATGGTAATGACGGGGATCGAACCCACGACTTTCCGATCCTTGGTCTAATGCTCTACCACTATACCACGGCGCTCCACTACATTTTATTTTTTCAACTTGGTCATAATTTACTGATGAGCCAAACAATTTATAAACAGTTACACTGATTATTAAAGGCCAGGTTAAAAAAACCAAAATGGCCCCAGAGTAACTTTTCTGATTATTTTATGCAATATGCTGCTCAGAGGTTTAATCACAAATTTCTAAATAAAATAAAGCATTTTTAAATATAATTTGACATGTAAATACATTAAACATTACTCTATACAGATATCTCAAAATAATTATATAATGTATTTATTTTCCATACTTTCTAGAACAAAACTTTTATTCCTAACTGTCAAATTTTGAATTTGGTGCATCTATTAATAGCTGTACCTGTTAAAATCAGATCAGTGATTGGTCAGAGTGCTGAAACTTTTATCTTGAAGCAGACGAAATACTAACTGGCTACAGTGTCTACATAATGACAGTGGACTCTACCGAACGCTGGGGTTTAACAACAATGTTTACACTTGACATTTTTAAAACAACCAATGAAATGCTTCTCACCATAAGTTCTTTTTTCAGCTTCTCTAGTTCGGCCATTGCTGCGGGACTCTGGTTGTTGGTATTGGCCTTGACCCTGCCGCTGCGTATGTCCTCCAGCTGCCGCGTCATCTCCTCCACCTTGGCCACCGCCATCGATAACTCCTTCTCCTTCTCATTGAAGAGTGACTTGATCGACTCCAGTTCATAATCTGTAATGGAAACATACATTGTACTCTTTGATAGATCCCCCTTCTTATATGTGACATAGGCTGCATTACCCATGATCTAGTCAATAGGGCGGTTAACTGGAGGTCCCGGGTTCATGGCCCAGGCAATAGGGTGGTTAACTGGAGGTCCCGGGTTCATGGCCCAGGCAATAGGGTGGTTAACTGGAGGTCCCGGGTTCATGGCGCAGTCAATAGGGTGGTTAACTGGAGGTCCCGGGTTCATGGCGCAGTCAATAGGGTGGTTAACTGGAGGTCCCGATTTCATGGCCCAGTCAACAGAATGGTTAACTGGAGGTCCGGGGTTCATGGCCCAGTCAATAGGATGGTTAACTGGAGGTCCCTGGTTCATGGCCAAGTCAATAGGGCAGTTAACTGGAGGTCCCTGGTTCACGGCGCAGTCAATAGGGCGGTTTACTGGAGGTTCCGGGTTCAAGCCTCACACTACTGAGTTTCCTCGGTGTTCTTGGGCAAGACCACATCCTGGATGGGGGCATAAAATGGGTGGCAGTCTATTTTTAAAGCATGATGAAAAACCACAGGAATCTGTTAAGTAAGAGTAGGCCAGGTTCCCGAATTCCTATGTATCCTTCCCCTCTCTCTGGGGTGGCTCTAAATACCCTATTCATGAAGTGTTAAACAACATTCAACTCAGTACAGAGGACTGCCTTGTTTATTTACCAATCTTATAGACACAGCAGTAGGAGTTCAGTGTCACAAGCGCAGTGTTTCCTGGATGTTTCTGTTTTGCGACCATGTCTCTAATATTAACCCTAGGCCATCACTATTTGCAAAATACGGTCGACTAAGACAGTGGATATCTAAATCGTAAATGGTGGTCACTTGTGACAGTGATCTCTCACGAGAGTTTTTTTTCTTCATTATTTCTTAATATTAATAATTGCAGTCACTCACAAAGACAGCCAATACAAATTAAGGATATCACCATGGGGAATGCCTGTTGTTATGGGGAATGCCTGTTGACATGTGTAACGCATGTTGTTATGGGGAATGCCTGTTGCCATGGGAAATGACCACTGTCATGGTGAATGCCTGTTGTTTTAAAAAATGCCTGTTGTTATGGGGAATGCCAGTTGTCATGTGTAATGTATGTTGTTATGGGGGAATGTCTGTTGTAATGGGGAAAGCCTGTTGTTATAGGGAATACCTGTTGTAATTGGAAAGGCCTGTTTTATTGGGAATACCTGTTGTTATGGGGAATGCCTGTTGTCACGTGTAATGCCTGTTATCATGTGGAATGCCTGTTTATTCAATAAACGTAGACATTTGAAGGTGTGATAATACTCTCCTTATTCTATAAACAGGACCTGTAATCTTTCTGATTTGCAAAATCAATTCATCAATCATGATTTCTGACAGGATAAAACAATGGAGGTTTATAAAATCTATATTTTGTAAACATTTGTATAATGTAGGTCCTCTTTGTTGATTCATACTAGAAAAACTGGGATCTCCATTTATGACATCTTTGTGATGTTCATGTTATTAATATTAATGTCACTAAAGAACAAAGCCTCATCTGTCTATATTTGTAGTATAAGCAATATGTACAATGACTTCACAATAAATATCACAACCATAACATGTACTCACTCTGTGAGTTTTTGTTTCAGGAGATCACAACCGTGTAATTTACACACTATCACATCCGTGACATGTACACACTGGGTGATAAACTCATTAAGGAAACAAAACTTCCATTAAGATTAATTCTTACATTAAAACAAAACCATATGGTACATACGTCAGCCATAGTGAATTGGTGCAGTGATATCAGACGACAAATATGAACTGTTCTTTACTATCCCCAGGTTGTTTTCAAACAAAACAAAAAGACTGCATTCAATTTTCAGAAAACAAGAACTATAACATATTCTATTCTTTATTTCCATTTTTAAAAATATTTAACTAATATTACAATAGTTTCTCATTTACCCCTCAATATGTGATTATATGCATTCAAAATTGAATACTTAGCACATAAACTTCTTAAATGAGGGTTCTTCAAAACAGTTGTGGCAGCAGAGTCTTAAATCAAATGAAGCACTTTTACCATATAAATGTTTATTATATACTTTACAGCGAAATAGTGGATTTTATGATTAAAATAAAACCTTATATTTTCATAGTGTTTTAATATTTCACATCTGAAAATACCTAAAATGATGTAACGCCGCTGTCTACGTTTTTGACGTTATTGACAACATTGTTTTTTTACTAAAGTACTTGTAAAATTATAAGTTTTCTCACTTCTCGATAAAAATAAATCCTATATTCACTCCAAACCAACAAATATCCTCTATAGTTGTACTATGTTTCATAAAAATATGCTTTAATATGTGATGTGTTATTTAAACAGCTATAAAAGACTACAGATGTGCAAACTTTTCTTTAGTTCTCAGGAATATCTCATAACAACATCAGACCCACTAAAACAAATAGATTTTGATTTTAAATCTAGCAGACTCCCAAAAATATTTAGGATCTCAAAGAAGCAATGTCCGGGATTGAAAACCACAACCAAAGATGTTTTATGTTTGGCCTTAAAGTAATACATATACTGAACGTATTCTAAAACTCCCATTCTTTTCCTTATTAATAGTTATCAGTCTACTCACTAAGGTTCCCATTGCTAGCCTTCTGTTGCTCCACCTGCCCGCGGAGGGCCCTCAGTTTCTTCAGTTTCATCTCCTGAGTCTCCACCTTGTCCCTCAGCTTTCTCATCTTGTCATTCTCCGACACCAGCTGCTGCTGCTTCTGCTCCTGCTGCTTCAGGTACTTGAGTCTCTGTTCCTTAGCAACCAGTATCTGCTGCTGCGACTCTATCTGCTGCTGTTGCCGAGAGGCCATTTCCTGCAGCTCACTCAAGGTCATGTCAACCCCACCACCTGGTAACTGAAAGTAAAATATGGATGGAATAAAGCAACTTAGACAAACAACTGCATGCCATATGGAAAGTTACAATTTAATATTGTAGTCAATGTAATGCCCTACCTCAGCCAAGTTCTGAAAATGTCGGAACACATACCAAATTCCCACATATTAGCTACAATACTGGTACATATGACTTTTATTTAGTTAAATGTTAAAGCAGTGCTTTTAAAAGCATATATTCAGTATACAATCCAGCTTAACTAATGGGCACATTATGTTTGTCCATAATATGGTTACTTTACAAACAACATTTAAGCTAAAGAAAGTATCAATTCACAAAATATTCAGAAAGATTGATTTTTTGGCAAATTAATTGTAATAATTTGAACTTAAAAAGTACATTGGACTATATCTGAACTAATATATCTAAGGTAGATATTTCTTTAGAGAAACTTCAAATGTGAGGTTAGTTAAATATTTGATCAAAACAAATAAGTTATTTAAATAGCCTTGATTTCAATGACTGTTCATTAAATTCAGAATGTCTTTGATATTTTATCGGAATGTCGGCCATTTAATATTTGGTTTGCAGTAACCAAATATTAGAGGCCTGCACAGGGTTAACCTCAGGTATATTACATACATCTCCCACAAACCATATCAAACCAACACTGAACACATCTTTCAAGAAAAAACACTTCAACAGGATAAAACACTTTAGATTCCTGTGATCCATGTCGGTAGATGCACAAAAGCTGTAACTTTTCAATCCTGGGTTACAACTTAGGGTGTTTCCATCCAATCTGTTTATGAAGTAAACCAACTGTACAAATCAATAAACTCAAGAAGGAAAGTAAACAGGCTTACGTTTTGTGGGAAAGTTTTTATAAAAGCTGATTAACTTGCATTGATAATGACTGCAGGAAATGAATGTCGGTCATTATTTGGGTAATTACAGACACAAAATCTGTATAAGGTTCATTGATCATAATTATTCGCAATAAAAACTTCAAAGAAATACTTTAATGAGCCGTGTACCTATTCCTGTACTTGTGTGTTATCGTTTTTAGGAAAAGTAGTATGTGTCCAAATCATCAACGGTGATGTGTTTATACACAAGGAGATGAATTGTATACACGTTTTCATACACAGTATAATGTCCTTCAGTTTTGGGTTGCGGGGACAAGTGGTATTCTTGTCGAAATATTACTTCCCTCCCACCCACCCGGTTCTATTTTTAGATCGGGTTTCTCTAAGTGTGTATCTAAAAGTCCCCCCACGGGTTCTATTTTCAGATCTGGTTTTCTCTAAGTGTGTATCTAAAAGTCCCCCCACCCCCACGGGTTCTATTTTTAGATCTGGTTTTCTCTAAGTGTGTATCTAAAAGTTGCTCTGGGTAGCCTTGCATAAGCAAAAGGTAGTACTCCTTTGTTGAGCATTTTCCTCGAAGTCGAGATCTGACGCGCAATTGCGTTTGCGTTGCTGCATGTCTCTTTAAATTAATGGATAAAATTATTAAAGAATTCACTTCAATAAGAATCATTCCATTTAAAACCTTGTATGTTCTCGTTCAACATTACGTGATGGCATACGATGTTATTACATTAGTTAATTATATATAAAAAATATGACGTCATACAATCAACGTCATTTGATAAAACGTGTATCTGTATCATTGTAAGAAAACACTGCCTATTTATGTCTGTTATATGATACATGATGTGCTATAAGGAAATACTGTGACATATCTGTTTACGTCTGTTTTGATTAATAGCCTTTGCTCTGTTCAATATCGGCAACAAATAACAAAGGTATCTAGATGTGTCAGTTGACATAATCTCCAACTCTCAGTTACCATCTATGACAATTGAATTGGATTTTATAGTCGCATCAACAGCTAAGGTCATATGGCGACTTTCTAGCTTCCTATGGTGGAGGAAGATCTCAGGTGCCCGTGCGGGCAATTTTCGTGCACGAGCGAGCACCTGTATAGAACCACCGAATTCTGAAAGCCAGCTGGATAGCTTCCTCACAAAAATATTCCTGGTCCCATGAGGGACCGAACCCACAGTGGTGAGGGGCAAGTGATTACTGTCTATGACAAATTAAGTATTTTAAGTAATAGATAGAGTATGGTCTCATCGATTTGGTTACAACATTGAGAAGGGCATAGCTAGCCCATTGAGATGTTGAAACCAACCAGCGAGATGAGGTGTTTAAAGCAACGAACGCGATGAGATCATACTCTATTTGTTTTGTAGCATGTCCACTTCAGCTGTCTGCCATACTCTAACTTCCGATAACTGGTAGTTAGGGTACACCATTTATTCAGGTGTCAATTAAAGGATTTACACCTGTGCAAATACCAAGGGAATTTCAGAGACCATGCTACAAATATATTATAATTCAGTGCTCACACTGGCCATTTTAAATTAATAGCCACACATTTTTTAGTTAAGAAAATAATAGCCAACTTTAATGCGTAAGAAAATTTGGTCAGTCGTAAGAGCCAAATTTTCAATCAGGTTTTATTAGACTAACAGGGCCTCCTGGCTATATTTTTCTTTTTGTCACCACTTTCTCCAAGTGAAAGAAGTAGGAGCCTAGACTAGAATTTAAAATTTAAAAGTAGGATTCCAGGAACTCCTTACACATTGATAAAACAAAGAATGATGGATTAAATAATGAATAGAAATATACTCTATGTATCTGTCATCTATATATCGTTTTTCTTTCCACCAACATGTATTTGTTAAGAACAGTTTTTCTCATTCGATTATGTAAAAAAAAAAAAAAAAAAAAAAAATCCGAAATTATGTACCATCCGAAGTACTATGACACCGCACTTTTACGGCCCGAAAATTTCAAAACATTTAATCGAAATACCATCAATTACGAACTTTTTTCATGCATTAATGTGTTTTGAATGCCAAAAATGGTCTTTCTTATCAAAGGGGAAAGAAAACACAACCCTAATAGTAGGATAATGTAGTTTTATGTCATTAATTGTCGATCTCAAAGTTGTGACAAATTGAAACTGCCGACACGAAGCCAGGCACAATATTCAAACTTCTTATTGTTTCAATGTTTTAATTACTTTATTGCAAGTGTTTTCACAGTTCACAATACACATGGGATTTTGCTACCTATCGGGATCATGATGGGATAGCTATTAATGCAGATGAAAGTAGCGACTATGTTCATAATAGTGCGTGCACAAATTAATTTCATCTCTTCGTAGTTTGTGTACAGAAAAACAAACAGGAAACTGTACCTACTGTTGGATGCGTAACGGATTGTCTGATTGGTCAATCGCCCGAAAGATAACAAATAACGGCATATCTGATTGGCTTTTCGGTCCATTAATCACATGATGTTTGCGTGTATCAACAATGCCGATTATCCGACAACGAAGTGGCAATTAAGAGAATTAACAACTTTTACAAGCGATAATTGATAAGCGCGTGGCGACATCACAGGGGGTGTGAACGGATTATGTAATGTTTTTTGCGGTCATTTATTACTTGGGGTGTCAAACAGACCATTATACGAAAAATGTATAAAAAAAAATAAAAAAATTAAAAAAAATATTAAAATAAAATAATCGCCATTTCTTGTCGACATTTCTTTAAAATAATCGACAGTATTATAAAATAATCGCAAATGGCGACCATGGCGTATGGTAGCGTGAGCACTGATAATTTAATCAGAGGTAGATCTTTAAAAAAAATGATGACCAAAAAACATAAAAAAAAAATCCATTATCTGTCTATTCTAAATGTTCTAAGTAGCTGCTCGAGCCTTCAGGGCTTTTTATCACAAAATTGGGAAGAGGCCCAGGCCTGTCCATTTTGGGAAAAAACATGCGCTCATTTCTCATTTTTGGAAATATGTAAGATCAATTCAGTAAGTATGACACTACTATGCTTTATTTGGGAAGAGCCCTTTTACAGACCTCTGTTACATAAGGTAAAAATGCCCTGGCTTTTAATTTGGGTGGATGTAAACACCTTTTCTCCTTTTTTATAGAACAGCAAGGCTGCCCAACTTGATCCACCTTTGATAATTGAGTTAAATGAAGATATTATGTTACTCAACATATCTGTGCAGACATCTTTATCTATTGAATATACTGAATAACAAGTAATTAATATGCCAGGTTATTAAATAACCTGGCATTATGAGCTTACTGACACCTAATATCTGTAGAAAGTGTACAGGAATAATGAATACACACATAGAGCTGCAACAGATTCAAGTTTCTTTAAATTCATATTGATTTGAGCAAAGGTTATTAATGATATTGTATTATATTCACACTAACAGGAATTACACTTTTTGTATTTTTTTCCCCAAATCTAATAAATAAATTTGTCAAAAAGCTGTTTAAAATATGTCAAGTGAGAAAGTGTAAACTAATAACAGGTATAACTTTGTCAGGTATAAAGGCAGTATATAATTATTCAGCTTATAAATGATAATTTACTGTGCAGGAAGTGTGAGAAATGTAATCTGGACTTGAATTATTTTTAAATGCATGGGAAAATAGGCTAAAAAAAATACTTATTATATATATAAGGAAGAAACAAGTATCAAATTTGGTTAAATTCTCCAACAAAAAGTTATGACAAAGCAGATTCAACAAAAACTTGAGACACGTTCATTTATGAAGTATCCTGAGGAGGAGGAAATGAAATGTGTGTTTATGTCACATTTACACATAATATTATGTAATACTGGGCCAATAACCTCAAAGAGGGAAGAGATGAAAGATGAATTGAATGTTGTTTAACTGCTCATCAACATCAATTATAGGTGATTTACAGCCACCCCAGAGAGAGGGCAAGGATACATAGGAATCCGGGAACCGTGCCCTACTCTTATTATCGAATAGATTCCTATGGTTCTTTAACATGCTCGGAGGACAGACTCTACACAGGACAGCCCGGTTTACATCCCCATCTGACAGACGAGGCTAAGGGAAAGTGTCTTGCCCAAGAACACACCGACGAAAGATGAAGGATGAAGTTTCCCACCTGACATGCCTCGCCCAGTGAGCAAACTCATGTGATCCAGGAGAATGAGATGATGAAGAAGCTGCAATAGGAGAGGAGCAGGAGCATTGAATTGGGATTTTGAGGCACAACAACACAAAAAGGTTATATGGCACCAAACAGGAATGGAATTCCAGCCTCACTCTCCATTTACATCTAGATAAAAAATATGCAGAATGGGCCTAGAACTTTCTCACCTGCAGGGGGGGGGGGGGGGGGGGGGGGGGGTTAGGGAGGGGAGAGAGCCCATGTCCCAATATGGGTGAAGTATGAATAAGATGCATAATGCTATAAGAAATCCTAAACCAAAATTATGCAAACCTTGATCTGCCTTTATTGCACATTTTATGGGCCATCACAATTTGGGTACCATGGGAGCCCAGAATTTGTAGAAGACAAATTTCTTATGCAACCCTTTACAACATACTATAAGGAAACCAATTCCCAAATTTAGTTGAGCTAGGATAAGAAACGTAAGAGATGTAAACACAGCTTACCAGTAAAATTTGATGTGAAATGAGGCACATTTTAAGGGCTATTACAATTTGAGTTCCACGGGAGCCCAAGGGTTACAGGAACCAAAATTACTTGAGAAGCCCTGAAGATTATGCTATAAGAAAGCTCATGGCCAAATTCTGTTGTGCTAGGATAAGAAATGTAAGAGATATAGACTTGTAAACACAGCTTATAAGCAAACCTTGATGTGGGATGCCGATGCCAACGCTGACGCCGGGGTGATTACATAAGCTCTCTTATTCTTCGAATAGTCAAGCTATTAAATTAAAAGGAATATAAATATTTATCTAGATGTTATAAGTATAATAAGAGCAAATATTCACAGGTATGCCTGTAATAAATATGGTGTAATCTACACAGCTGATTTCTCTCTCACCCTGGAGAGGTATTTATAAGCAATCTGTTTTCTTTTTTCAAGTGTTTTTATCAGAAATCTATAGGAGTGAATGATCTGATAAAGGTCTGTTCTCACCTCTATTTATTTGTTTTTCACAATTTCCATAACTTATGTATACTATAACCAGCAATGCTGAATAATGTTTTGTATTAAATACTAGAGTGTGTCGCCTGTCAGCGCTTTGTCAGTATAACACGTTTTTTTGGACCCAGATAAATGACCTTGACAAACTGGCCTGACTAAGTTGCTGTGAAAAAAATGAGTATTTAACCCATATAAATGACATTCAGTGTGAACTTGACCTTTATATTTTAGTATGGTCATGTTGATGTTGTCATGATGAGTATATATTGAAAGTTTGAGAAGAAATATCAAGAAATGAGAAAGTTATAGCAACGTTAAGTTTTCGTGATGGACGTTCGAGAAGACAAAATGAGTATTTAACCAATATAATGACCTTCAGTGTGACCTTGACCTTTATATTTTAGTATGATCATGTCGATGTTGCCTTGATGAGTATATATTGAAAGTTTGATGAAGAGATATCAAGAAATGAGAAAGTTATAGCCAACGTTGTTTTCGTGACAGACGTTCGTGAAGACAAAATGAGTATTTAACCCATATAATGACCTTCAGTGTGACTTGACCTTTATATTTTAGTATGGTCATGTCGATGTTGTCATGATGAGTATATATTGAAAGTTTGATGAAGAGATATCAAGAAATGAGAAAGTTATAGCCAACGTTGTTTTCGTGACAGACGTTCGTGAAGACAAAATGAGTATTTAACCCATATAATGACCTTCAGTGTGACCTTTAGTATGGTCATGTCGATGTTGTCATGATGAGTATATATTGAAAATTTAATGAAGAAATATCAAGAAATGAAAAAGTTATAGCCAACGTTACCTTTTCGTGACGGACGGACGGACGGACTGACTGACATGACAGACTGACGACAAAGTGATCCCTGTGTATCGCATTTTTCTTCGAAAAGGCGCCACAAAAACTAGTTTATATTCCGGGGCATAAAGATAAATTCAACAAAATTCAGCATAGCAGACATCAAGCATAACCTCTGCGTGTTAAAAGAACCGAATTTTGGTCCATTACACATGCAGTACATCTACGTTGTACATAAACTTTGAAATACCAAAATATAACTTTTATTTATATCTTAGGTGTACAGAAGTTGAATAAAACGGGGGTTGACTTTCATCATAAAGCCGATTGCACTAGCAAGTCTAATTTTGGATCATCAAACATGATTTTGAATGACCAAACAGGACTGATCCCTAAAGTAAACAAACATTAGCAAGGAAATTAAACTTAACTGAGCATATATAACTGTTATCATGATTAACTGATAAACACTATGGCTCAACTTCTTTGACTTATTTCTTAAATTTAGCCTCATGGCCAGGAAGGTAAACCGTCTCACCTCTCACGGCCGCAGGTTCAAATCCCACTGGGAGCTCGACTTGTAAGAGAGAAAGTGTCAATTCTTAGGGATGATGGGAGGTATACAAAACTGGTTCAACCCAGAGAAAGCGAGTGGTCTGTCTCCACCTGGCACCACGAAAAAATCAACCGTCATATATAGCCTAATCTTTGCTGTAAAATGACATTCAACACCAAACAAACAATTCAACGATCTGAGAAATATTATTATAGTATACCTACCTACACTTTGCCTACTCAAAATCATGTTCTTTTTTCAATTTCAGAAAGAAAAAAAATACCTGCAAAATAAATTTGCGGTAATGATCTCCTGTATTCAAGGATACACGTGTAAATCCTCTAAGAAATCTTTTACTTCCTCAGTATATTCGTTTTTAATACTGTCAGTTTTAGTAACTTGCGATCTTGAGATTTTGAAGAAATAACAACCATAGAAATGTTAATGTTGACAGAAATAACAAATCTTTAGCGGAAAAAATCAAAACTTCCTTCCCAACTGTGAAAAACAATGGTTGGGACAGAGCAAACAATGGTTGGGACAGAGCAAACAATGGTTGGGACAGAGCAAACAATGGTTGGGACAGAGCAAACAATGTTAATGTTAATTATGAGCTTTACTTTTACTAAATGGAAACCTACAATTCGGTTCCCAGTTGGAGTTAAGGAGCAGTTTAAAAACAGAATATGTGTTAATACTTCATCATTTAAAGAAACTAACCTGCCAAAAAATGGCAAAATTACACTACAAAAACAGTTATCGAAACTCTATCCAGGTGTTCAGGTCATATAATAATGTATATATGACAATTAAAAGTATAGGTTTATTCACAGGTTCTTAAAACAATCGTGATTGAAGATGCATAAAATGAATTAAACGTTGTTAATTCGAATGACCATGGCAGTATATTGTGTATATAGAGTTTGGATTCTCAAAGTATGCAAGTTATATAAGTTATATTATATACAATGTATATACCTCCTCATCAGTACTAAGGTTTAGAAACGGTGTACATCGGTGTACATCTGTTGTAAAATGTGCCTGTTGATGGCAGGATAGAGACTCAATCATTCTGATGACATGATAACTATCATGTATGCCATGTTTATACAGTGAAACGTTTATTTATTAGATACCTATTGTGGCCATTGGTACACCATTCATGCTTCACAGCATCTGTTCAAAATAGTGCAGCTTCAGAGATCAGAGTCTGTGACATAGCCGAATTTCATAAATTGTTAAGACAATATAACAAAGAGTAAGAGTACAGTTGTATGACAGGATTCTAGCTAAAACATAAACACTAACATACAACACTGAACAGCCTTAGGCTCATAAATAGCAGCTTAAAGAAATCACGGTACCCCAACCCAACAAATGTCGGAGTTACCGGTAACCTACCATTTTAAGATATGATTCTAGTTGAGAATTCAGAAAATACAATGTATTTAAATCCCAATCTTCCTCAGCACTATCGTATGTGAAGGTGGCTGCCATCTTTCCCAGTCTCACCACACATGATTCATGCAGTCATCAATGCGTCCACAGGTAAATACACCAGGTATCACTCAATATCCAGTCTAATTAATTCATAAATCCTCTATCAAATTGTATTTCGGCTAGGTCACAAAGGCATTTGGTCAGAAAATAGCTCCAAATATAATACTTCCAAATGTACTGTGATAAAAACACTTTTCAAAGCACACACCTGACCCAATTTGCTTTACCTGCAGACTGTGTCACCATTCAATTTTTCAATATTTTGTCCACATTAAATGTCATCCCCAGCTTGGGAATTGAGACCTGTACACAGTCTGTCATAATTGAAATAACTGAATGGCTGAGTAATCAGAGCACACCTGTAGGGCATAAGCTTGTAAGTAGATACGATAACATTCCTATAAGGTTTATCCCCCTTTACAGCTTAAAAAGGCAGGGATAAAAGATGGTGCGACAAACAACATGACTATAAGTGATTTGTTTGTGTATAAGATTAGTTTTGTTTACGATTAATTATCATGCATCACATTCACTTGTTGGTCAATAAGTGCAGAATGAGTGCAAACTGATATGGGTTTTACGTCCTGTTTACACATCGTATTAGGTTGTATTGGGGCAGCAACCTCAGAGGGAGTTAAGTTGAAGGATCAAGTTGCAGGCATCCGACATGCCTCTGCCAGAGAGCGAGCTCACAAGATGCATAGATCTGTAGCTCTAAAGCACAAAGCTTAATCCACTGAGCTACCTGTGCCACTATGACAGCAAAAGGAGAAAATTGAATTGAATTGGGGTTTTAAGGCGTACCAACACATGAAAAGGTTATATGGCGCCTAACAGGCATGAACATGCCAGGCTCATCTTCCATGTACATCGAGATAAAATATGGAAAATGGGTCTAGAACCTTCTCACCCTGAACTGCAGAGTTGCTGCAAATTCTATCGTAGAAACTCCATTTACGCTGGAGCCACGTTATTTTTTTTCTGCCACTGCTCTTTTGATGCGAGCGAGATAGCACCTGAACAATGCGGGGATCATGATGAAGACCTTTAAAGAACAAAAAATGATAAAATGAACATGAATTTGGGGGGATTCTACCCCTCTGCCTACCCCTCCAAAGGGATCTGCTGTGGCCCTATACTTTGCCCCGTGACCGCAAACAGGAGCCCCCGGGAACCACACGGGACGCACAAGGAGAAAAACAGCAGAACGTAAACAATAACTGTACATCAACGAGCAATGATAAAAATTATGAATTGAACTTTACAAAAGCTAACAAGGGATTATAAACCTCAGAATCACACACATTTACAAAAGCTTTATATTTAATCAAATGTTTAAAGGTTTTGTTTATAGCACTGTTAATTTCCTTTGAGATCAGTACAACATGTACAATAATGCCAGAGACAACTTTTCAAATTTGTTTTAGTACTGCGTGAGACACATACAAGTGGAGAAAAAACAACAAAGAAAATCATTTAATGTATTCAATATTTGCTTAAACATTTGAAATTTAAGTATTAGGACAGACAGTGGGACTTCCTCTAGCATGCAAGTGTAAAATACGTACAACTGCCAAATTCAACTGATTTCTAAACTGTCAGTGCTCCTTTTTTGTTTTAGAATTCAATAATAATAATAATATATACTACAAATTTGATTTACGGTATGTTTAGATCTGTTTTATACCTGTACTATATAATTAATACATTTTGACCTGCAATCTACAAATGTTATGAATAAGCACAGTGTTTATGGGGCACATCATATTAGTACATTAGTTCACATACATGTGTTTTCTCAATATGGTTTTAACACATTTTAGCTGGGTTAGGCATAGTTTGCAAGACTTTTGAAAACTGTGTCTATTGTTTCATTTTATGTTTTAATAAGCATATTTCTGCCTTTAAAACAGCACATTTTTTTTATCTTCAAACCTATATTTTATCTTCAAATCACATTCATTTATTCACCAGAAAGATGAAATGCGATGATGAGCATTCATATACCTGGCATTGATGGCCCATATATCCCCATATCTTATCTACCTATCATCTATTACATATTTGTGTACACATTCCAATATCAATTAGTTATAATAGTATATAAATAAAGACAGGTTTATTAGGTGGAGACACCCAGAGGACATCTATATAACTGCCTGGACAGGTATTACTACACAAAGTACTCACAAAAAAGGTCACCAAAATAATCACGATTTACAGTAATCAGTGATCATCACAGATCAGACCACGCGCCCAGAATAACAACCACAGACCATCACATGCACCCAGATTTACAGCCAGATATAGATCAGAGTGAGGGAGTCGCCATTCTGCAAGTCCAGGTGTTTGAATACAAAACCGCAAATATGTTAACTAATAAAAACAATCATGAATTAGTCCATCCCTATCATGTCTGTTTTGCCAATCTCTACCCAGAGTACACTAGTTCCTCATTTGACTCTGTCAACGTCAAAGGAAGTAGGGCGAATGGTTAGGTCACGTGATTATTCAAAAAAGTTGTGATTATTCAAAAAAGTTGTGATTATTCAAAAAAGTTATGACGATGTTTATAATAAATCCTTTTGTGTGATCTGCAAAGATAAAATATAGACCTATATTAAGTAATTTCGAATTTTTTCTATGAGTTAACTTTTTTTAGTAATTTTCTGCTATGGAGCTTCGGTTTAAAATGTTTACATATGCGTATCGATTGGGGAGAGCTTAAGAGTACGTATTAGTTTTGTAGTAAAATAGTCCGGATTAAAACTAAATTGCTTTCATGCATTATTTCAAATCTTGCAACATCTAATCTGCAAATATTCTGAAAATTATATTTACACAAGAAATGAATAAGTTTCAGGCAAACATATTCCAATTTAACAGGTTTTACCAAAATCTTGTAATTTAGTAGTTAGCAGAAGTTAGCAGAGATATATGTGAGTGCAAGGAACGATAACTCTGCGTGGAGATTGCTGTTTTGCAGGCAGAGGGACAACCTATCAATTATCAATCCAACCTCAATTCAGCAGTACTTGGTAATGATACTGAAATTGGTACCAAACAACATTAAAGAGCACCTGTTCTAGTCATGCAGACTTAAAACTATTGAATGTCACTCTGATACAAACTTAATTACCTTTTATTTCATTATTTGCAAGCAGATTTAAGTCAAAATGGTGCTAGATTAATACAATGCACGAGGTGCTAATTAACACATACTTCAAGATTACCATGTCACTCTTTGAGTACGGGTGCTAGTCAATTCTTTACCTGGTGATGGGTGCAGTTCTGCCTCCCATTTCTCTAGTCTTGGAGTCTCTATTTATTACCATCATTTATTTTCCTTCTCTCTCACTCTAAATGGTAAATGTAAATTACCTTTTAAGAAGACGGTTTTAAAGGGACACAAAGTGATGGCAATCTTGAAGTTTTATCAACAATTACAATCTTTTTTAAACATATTTACTTTACATCGATTGCGAAACAAGTTCTTGCAACTTAGATTAATCACTCTCGATGGCTTCCTGGGTAGAACCAGTACTAAGCAATGTGGATTAATTATCTTGCTCAAGGATAAATAACGTGGCCGCGACGGAGGATCGAACCCACGACCTCTCAATCAGGAGTTCGGCGCTCAACCACTGGACCACGCACTCCACAATCAGCATGTCAATATTAATCCTGTACCATTTTGACTTTAAACCTGCTTGCAATATATAGAGGATCTTACATGAGTTACTGTGTATTATTGATTTTAATAAATGAGTTGGGTAAAGTAATAGGATAAGAGTCTCTTGCCAAGTACCCTTTCTTTTTATCCAATGAGTTTATTAAAGCCAATAATACACAGTCACGAATGTAAGATTCTATTTATCACATAACACACCTACGACGTGATAGTTTCACTTTAATGTTGTCAGTTTTCCATATATACGGCGGCAATTTGTAAGACAAATCATGACGTTGTTTGTTGTTTACATGACGTTGCTACGTTACGAGGCTGTAAATGTGTCTGTCCTACAAATAATGCAAATTTAACGTTACTAACATTCGTTTTATGAAGTAAGATTTCAAATAATGATAAATAATTAAGGCGTCTGATCGTACCGTACGATATCCCGTGCAAACAATTGGGATTAAATGTTTTACTGTATACAAACACAGTGATCTGGTCCTCATCTTCATCTGTAATACACTAGTGTATTACGAGAAATAAGTCATGGCTTTATTGCACTCCCAGAAGCCAGTGAGTTTTAAAACAAAGATTGCCTTGTGTCCCTTTAAACCACTTAACTACAAAATCCATATCGTTGCGGTCTCCCTCTACAACAGAAAATTCAACTGTCATACATAGCCCAAAATGTGATGAAAAATGACATTAAACACCTAACAAACAAATTGTTTTCACCCAGAACAACAGTTCACAGGAATGCCCTACCCCCAGAACCTTACCCAAAAATCATAGCTGTTCAACAAAGTGATAAGTGGTCACAGATGTGTTTTTATTTTAACCCTTCTTAATCATTTATTCTACTAACATAGTCTATGTCAGATAGACGCATTACATTCCAGGGGTGTGGATTCATTGGCAGAGACATAAATTAAAATGATATTTTTTCGATTATTTTCGAAAGTATTCAAATTGTATCTTACCATTTTGATGAAATTTTGCAGAACAGTTATCTGTACTGAAGTCAAAATTATACAATCAGTTACAGCAGAACAGAACTATATATAATCCACAGACAATAACTACAAACATTTAATTGTCCACACAAGTACATTTAAACTCACAGTGCATTCCATCTTCAGTAATTATCATCAGTCAATGAACCATCATTGTATATTCCAAATACCAAGTAATTATGTAGTAACACCATTTAATACATATACTTTTCTGTCAGTTTTCACATGAGGTTAAATAAATCCATGATAATAGTTCCAACAGGTAAGAACACTACCTCCAGTATTAAAAGTAAATCCTGATTCCAATGTTTATCACAGAATTCCAGAATTTGTTAAATGTTACAGCACACTGGAGTGCAGTTTATACCTCTAATACTCTTCAATACAATTGACTGTTACAGAGATGTTTACCTCTCACCTGGCCCGAGGCCAAGTTTGCATACAAGCGTTACTGGCAGGGAGTGGCTGTTTAACACCTTGGTTCATGTCCTGTCCGAGTGCAGGTGGGAAACAGACCTATTGTCACGCAACGTCAGTAGGAGGGATATTGTCTGTGTCAGAACAGTTAAATCAGACCAATTAAGTCATCGACGAAGGTCTATTTTTCTATACAATAATGCAACAGTGATTTAGAATTTTACAATATATGTTTGTACGAATCAATCAACAAAGGTGATAAAATCTCGCCAATCACCGATGCGTGTTCGAACCCTTGAAAGCTTGACTTGCAAGTTCTCTTACGAATGGCGGGATGTGTACAGTCTTAGTTCTATCCAGGAAAAAGTGGGTCCTCCACCACAAAAAACAAAAAAACATCATATATATAAAATGTGCTGCAAATGACGTAAACCACCATGCAACCAACCATGTTGTGTAATTAACAATCCATAGTCACCTAATTTGTCCATAACCAATCAATCTTCGCTTTTCTGTATGCCAATTTTGTACTTTGTACTACATGTTGAGTGTGAGTGCACTAAATGTCAGTGTTTACATTCTACTGGTGCTGTATGGTGACACTTCCTCCATCATCAGAGATACTCATACAATTTTCTTCATGGTTCTGTTACACGCACCAATGCACCCATCTATACTTGCTTGAGAAAGTCAACCCAATAGACAGAAGTTGGAGATTCTCACCACAATTAGAACACCTTGAGGTACATATGACACCAACAACACCGTGGAGAAGTAAACACCCATAATTATCTGTTGACAGTAGCACCTTCTACCTATGTTTAAGGGTTTTCAGTGACAGTTACTGCTGTGACTTAAAATCAAGGCATTTTTTAAAATGTCTTATGTTTCAGTCATTCAGAGTTTCACATGATTCATCAATTGTGATAAGTTTCTGCTATCCAAGCTGACCCATGTCTCACGGTATGAGTCAGAGTATGTTCATTTGCATACACATTCATTTCAAAATCGTTTCATGTTTTGTTGTACTGGTATATCATATTGTTAATGTAAAAGAGACATTAGAAAAACATGTCTGTCTGCATGGGACAAAGTTCAGTCAATAGAATTACAAACAAATCGTTTACAACTGTATCTACAACAGTAAGAATACAATAAGAATAGATATTTCTATAATAATCTATAAAATATTTTATAGCTTCATTCTCAAATGCATATGTAAATAGATATATCATACATTCTAATACACCCGCACTATATAGCCTAGTTTAAAATATCTCGTTATATTGAACAATATATCACTGTAATTTTTGCAACGTTAGGAGAATAAGTATTGCGCATTGCGCATTACGCACTGTAACGTATGCAACGTTAGGAGAGTAAGCAAAGCAATGCGAATGATTTCAGAAGTGTGCGTTATTTTCACATTTTAGGGGTATTAGAATAGAAACGTTTACGTTGAATTATCTATAATATATCACGGTTTGGAGTTCAATTGTAAACAATAATTTCACTCGCCCTTCGGTTATTGTTTACAATTGAACTCCAAACCGTGATATATTATAGATAATTCACAGTAAACGATGTTCTATTTCTTAAATATACCAACTGTTCAAAGCATAAACTTTCTGACACAAAAAAGTATGTCATGTTGAACACAAAATTAATTTGGTTCTGAATATTTATCGGCAATTTTTTAATGCGTTTTGGTACGCACTCATTTTATTTTCAATGCGATTTTGGTGAAAAATCTCTGACAGCAGAGTTGACGCTTTCATAGACAGTTTATGCGCAAATTAGATCTAGTAAATTGTGACCAAAACAAAGGTGAATACATAATGATTTACTTACACATATTTCTGAGGAAACACTGCTCAGGAATTAACTGCCTCTTGGTAAACTGTTAATTACTATTTTCCACTGTCAAACTGCTAATTGAGGAAGTGTCGATTCTTACGGATACTAAGCAAAAGTGGGTG
>JAWPHD010014475.1:0-61080 GCA_037043455.1 Cyrtodaria siliqua
GTTCCATTTTTGGTAAATCGCCTACAATTTCAGTACAACCTAATCCACGCAAAAAACATGAAATTTAAACACACAAATAAAATAACATTAATTTTATTCAAGCTCAATCTAAATAGTTGTATTGTATGTATATATGAAGGAAAATATCTCATATATGCCAAATGTATTGTATATATGAAGGAAAATACCTGATATATGCCGAATAAATAGTTGTATTGTATGTATATATGAAGGAAAATACCTCATATATGCCAAATGTATTGTATATATGAAGGAAAATACCTGATATATGCCGAATAAATAGTTGTATTGTATGTATATATGAAGGAAAATACCTGATATATGCCGAATAAATAGTTGTGTTGTATGGTATATATGAAGGAAAATACCTGATATATGCCGAATAAATAGTTGTGTTGTATGTATATATGAAGGAAAATACCTGATATATGCCGAATAAATGGTCGTATTGTATGTATATATGAAGGAAAATACCTGATATATGCCGAATAAATAGTTGTATTGTATGGTATATATGAAGGAAAATACCTGATATATGCCGAATAAATAGTTGTGTTGTATGTATATATGAAGGAAAATACCTGATATATGCCGAATAAATAGTCGTATTGTATGTATATATGAAGGAAAATACCTGATATATGGAATATTACGTATGCTGGTTGGCAGAGATTCGGAAAATACGACATAATTTTGATCGAGAAAGAGATATTTCTAAACGGTTAGATTTTGTTGTTGTTGTTGAATACTTCTGTATCTTTATCAATATTAAGACTCTCTTGTTTGTGTTTGTTGCTGCCAAGAGATCCTTCAGTATTTATTGTACAATGTATATATCAAATGTTGTAAACTTTGGAAAAAAATAAATATGTTTAAACCAATGCATGCATACATTTTGCCATATGATGATGCAGTTTTGTGTATATGTTTAAGTTTTATTGCATGCCTACGTATTCACATTTAAAAAAAAGAGTCCCTTAGAACCCACAGCACACAAACGCAATGGTACCCTGTAGGTCTCTACTGGTACCCTGTATGTCCCCACTGTAACACAAACTCAATGATACCCTGTAGGTCTCCACTGTAACACAAACTCAGTGGTACCCTGTAGGTTCCCACTGTAACACAAACGCAATGGTACCCTGTAGGTCCCCAATGTAACACAAACTCAGTGGTACCCTGTAGGTTCTCACTGTAACACAAACGCAATGGTACCCTGTAGGTCCCCAATGTAACACAAACTCAGTGGTACCCTGTAGGTTCCCACTGTAACACAAACGCAATGGTACCCTGTAGGTCCCCAATGTAACACAAACGCAATGGTACCCTGTAGGTCCCCACTGTAACATAAACGCAATCAAATAAAACATTAAATAGGTAATGAACAGGAAACAAAATATATAATATTAATTGAATGTTCACAGAATAGGTTGTTTAGAGCCGCCCTAGAGAGAGGGGAAGGATACACAGGAATCAGGGAACCGTGCCCTTATTATCGAATAGATTCCTACGGTTCTTTAACTTACTATTAATAGTGATCAAAAGTGGTGAAGACATGTCAGTTGACAATACGGCCTACTGGTTAGTGGTTAGCTTAAACTGATTTTATGAGTATTCGGCCTCGCTATTATCCTATCTGAGTATTCAGCCTCGCTATTATCCTATCGTCAGCGCCTTAATTGACAAGACAGTGTAAATAAAAGTACATCTCAACAAATGAATATCTCTAACAATAAAGTCAAGATTCAGAGAAATATAGCAAATGATATACTTGAATGTTGTAGTACCTAAAGATATAACTATAGAACAATAATTAGATGTATCCAGAGTTGTATTAGACAATGACTGCAGTTGCAGCCAGAGACAACCACTCAGTGGTATGAACAAAACACCTGAGGGACGAAACTGCATACCTACATTGATGTTCAGGGTTTCAGAAGGTGCAATCATAGAAAACCACTAGCTTGTCCACACGTCGCACAAAAGAAGGGAGGCATTGTGACTGACTTTGGAGGGTCGGTCATTTACTAAACATGAAGTGCGTTGCAGTGTGACAGAAACAGTAGTAGAACACTCTGGCTGTTCAGTGGACTTAGAAACTAGCACACTGTATCACTTTTTAATTACCCTTGTACATATATATTATACACACTATTTAATAGATATATTTACAAAGCTAAACAACAGTTTTTGTATTTGCTTTCAAATCATACACCGGACTGTCAGTTTACTTCTTTATCTCAGTCAACGTCTGTTCTGCTATCAGTACCAAATTAAAGAAATATAACCATACATTGCTAGATATATTATATCCGTTAGTAGTTATCATCCCTCTATAACTGTATTTGTCACATTCAGGAACGGGATATTGTAATGACAGGTACGAGGAAATGCCAGAACACTTTAAACATTAAAAAACTAGTACTTTTATTTCATTTTCTGTGATATATATATATATATATATATATAAACACAAGGGTTTAATAGTTTAGTATGTCCGTGTACTGTGCGGTATGGTGGCCGATTTCTGCCAAAGAACGAAATGCCGACAGAACGACAGAACGAAAAGACGCCATTTCAAGGGCGAATATACGACAGAAGGCCACACAAAACAACGAAAAGACGACAATATCGAAATGACGTCTTTTCGCGGCTGAAGGACTCACACCACTATTATCTCCCTTGAATACTTGTGCCCTACAGATGAAGGAGGTAGATAAAAAAAACAAGTTCGCTTTTCTACATTTTACAGGATACATTGATTTATCATTACCAGGTTCTAAATCTACAGCATTTTAGGAAGAGATCACAAAAAAAATGCATGTTGATATAAGATTTCTAGCTAATTCTGTCTCATTTTACACATCATGGGTCTAATCACCACGGGGTTGTATTTTTTGTCTAAATTTTGATAGGTGTCACGCAAACATGAAATTAAAAAAAGTTCAATCTGGTAAATATGAGTTAAATGTGTTTTAAATTGCAGATATTGGAACAATGAAGAATTTAAGCATAAATACATGTTTCAAAATCTGTTTTATCTCTATGCCACGAGCAAAAACATTACCATGGGACCCTATGGAAAATTAATTGTGGTGTGAGACGTTAAGTGTCGTCTTTTCGCGTGGCGTTCTGTCGTCTTTTCGCCCTTGAAATGGCGTCTTTTCGTTCTGTCGTTCTGTCGTCTTTTTGTTTTGTCGTCCGGCTGTTCGCGCTGCATTTGTCGTCTTTCGTCCTGCCGTCTTTTTGTTCTGTCGTCTTTTCGGGGGCGAAATAACGAAAAGACGAAAAGACGACAAATGGCAGAAATTGGTAACCATGACAGTGGGGACATTTAATTATAACACTATTATGTTACCTCTTGTGTAACAATGTCGTTCACGTAATATTTACATAAAGAAAGGTTAATATAATTGTGTCACAGTATGTTGAATTGTTATCTATAGGTTCGTTCATTCGTATTGTTCGTTTTACATCTTAACTTCTCATTGGTTAATATTTATTATTACGTACAGAAGCCACAGTTAAACATGCGGTGACGTTGGTTATTTTTTTATAATTTAAAGAAACTAACCCACCAAATAACGGCAAAATTACACTTTAAGACCGTTTATTAAAACTCTATACTTGTTGTATAATGTGCCGATTAAAATTATATGTTTTATTCACGGATTCCTAAAATGCCCGTGATCGAATAAATAAATTACGAGTTGGTAACTCTTTATTTCGATGCTCCACTTTTGGAAGTTTGGCCTGGCTGGTTAAAGTAGTTAATATTGTGAAAAAGAGTTAGGATTCTCAAAATATGTACATTTGATGTTTTCTTTCATCTCATTCAGACAAACATAAATTATTTATTAATTATTATTGCAATAATTTATGAATACCTATTATATATGGCGTAAATAACAAATAAACACAGAATATGTAGCGATATGCACAGACATAGCGTATTATTCGTTTCTTCAAATCATCATAAATCAATCGACAACATTTATGCAATTAAATGCAGACCAAGAGTCTAAAAATTCTGATTTCATGAAAGCATTCTGAAAGGTTATCAATAAAAATAAGCACAATTTAATCCAGCGATGGAAAAACACAACTACTTATTGAAGTGTGGTTTTTCATAGTCAATAAAAAAGATTGATGAAAGAAAGAGAGTTTTTAGAGCTTCAAAACTCTTCATTGTACGGAACACATCACTGTATATTTCGTACGCACTCGCATTGAGGACACCAATGCGAAACAACTGCAAAAGGTTTACCACCACCAATTACATGTAAACCTCCGAGGTGTAGTCGAATGTAGTTCCTATAATAAAAAGTAATCCCTTCTTTTTCGATGGAAATGGGCATTATAAGTAAACCTGCCCATTTCTATTCGATTTTGTGGTTATATGTATAAGAAGCGTATTAATAGGTTTTACTGGATCACTGATGAACATTTTCGAAATTTCGACTCTATGTTTACACTTTGTGAGCAATGAAAACAGTCGATCAATAAAAACAGCTGTACCCTTGACCTGTTTAGTAAACAAACAAGAACTTTCTTACATGTCTTGTGACCCCACGTTTTCTGGTGATTTTTCAAGTGGAAAAATAGTTTTCTATATGAACATTACACTGCTGCATTATCCATACTTGAGTTGAATTTGCAGCAAATCATTAATATGTGACACTTTAACATTGGTGTCTATGGGGAAAATAATTAGTGCTTTCATACCAAAAGACAAAATTACATATCAGCATCTGATTATACATTCTTACTACATGTTATCATCAACATGAGTGGGGTGGAGTGGGGGTGGGGTAAAGGTGTGTGTGTGTGTGTGTGTGTGTGTGTGTGTGTGTGTGTGGAAACGTTGTAAACGGCAACACGCTACTTAGTCTGTCATATCTCGAATGATTAAACGCAGTTCAATTTCAGTATATATACACTATGTATTCACTTTGCACGTGCATAAGTGAGACACACGACTATTTTACCAGGTAAAACCAGATAAAACTAGTCAGAACCAAATAATATACTTAAAGCTATATTATCTTTATTGATGTGACCTAAAATGTGTGCCTGTTGATGACGGAATAGGGATTTTAAGGCCCTGCCCTCCATCAACAGGTACAGTTTACAACATTTGCGTATGTAGCCTAATTCTGCGACCATGTTCTGTGTTTTCTACCATAACATAATCACATTGAACACTTTAAGATTTAAGTATACTATATAACCTTTTTTTTTTAAAAATATAGAGACAATCAACTAAAAACTTTATTGTGTAATTGTGTGTATGCAGGCAATCTTTTTGTTATTTATTCTCCAAGTGCGGACTAAATATAAACTGTATCGTTGTGTGTATTACCTTCCGTTATTATAATTATTTATGCAGTCAGGGGCGTAGCTAGACATTGTTTGATGTGCTTACTATTTTTAGGGCGGTCCGGGCATGCTTCCCCGGATTTTTTTGAAAACGTAGGACGTCTCTGGTGTATATTTAGATATAAATTTAAGCAAAACCACAATTTAAAATATAACTAATTCATACACTATTATTTCGTTGTTATATTTTGTTCAACCATGTATGTGAAAATTATGTGCAGGCCCGGGCCTATTGGCAGTGAGTAGTGGTCCAAAGATGTAATTCAATTTCCTGTGCAGGACCATACATGATTGCCTGTCTAATAATGAATTTAGTAATATATGGTTTAATAGTAGCTACGCCGATGGTTGTCATCATGCAATGCAATTCGTCTGCTTATGTGATTTTAAAAAAACGATAATTATGTATAGGAAATAACAGTTTTTATTAAGAATTTCTTGGAATGAAACGTTTATATTGTTTGCGTCGTCCGATATTGGAGAGTTTTGTGTTTGGTTTCATTATGCGGAATAAATTCATTTTTAAACTGTTGCATCGGTCAAACAAGTATTGCCGCATAAGTGCAGCCGACTATTGCGTCATATATTGATTTGGACAGCCACGGTGGACCCTGTGGTATCATTGGTATGGACAGTCATAGTGGAACCTACGGTACCATTGATTTGGACATCCACAGTGGACCCTGTGGTATCACTGGTATGGACAGTCACAGTGGACCATGCGGTATCATTGGTATGTACAGTCACAGTGGACACTGCGGTATCATTGATTTGGACAGTCACAGTGGACCCTTCGGTATCATTGGTATGGGCAGCCACCGTGAACCATACGGTACCACTGGTATGGACAGCCATAGTGGACCCCATGGTGTCATTGGTATGGACAGCTACAGTGGACCATGCGGTATCACTGGTATGGACAGCCACAATGGACCCTGCGGTGTCACTAATATGGACAGCCACAATGTACTATGTGGTACCACTGATATGGAGAGCCCCACTGGACCCTGCGGTATCACTGATATGGACAGCCACAAAGTACTATGTGGTACCACTGATATGGACAGCCACAATGGACCCTGCGGTGTCACTGATATGGACAGCCACAAAGTACTATGCGGTACCGTTGGTATGGAGAGCCACAATGGACCCTGCGGTGTCACTGATATGGACAGCCACAAAGTACCATGTGGTACCACTGATATGGACAGCCACAATAGACCCTGCGGTGTCACTGATATGGACAGCCACAAAGTACTATGTGGTACCTTTGGTATGGACAGCCACAATGGGGGTGTCACTGATATGGACAGCCACAAAGTACTATATGGTACCATTGGTATGGACAGCCACAATGGCCCTGCGGTGTCACTGATATGGACAGCGACAAAGTACTATGTGGTACCACTAATATGAACAGCCACAATGGACCCTGAGGTGTCACTGATATGGACAGCGACAAAGTACTATGTGGTACCATTGGTATGGACAGTCACAATGGACTATATGGTACCACTGGTATGGACAGCCACAATGGACCCTGTGGTGTCACTGATATGGACAGCCACAACGTACTATGTGATACCATTGGTATGGACAGCCACACTGGACCTTGCGGTGTCACTGATATGGACAGCCACAAAGTACTATGTGGTACCACTGATATGGACAGCCACAATGGACCCTGAGGTGTCACTGATATGGATAGCCACAAAGTACTATGTAGTACCATTGGTATGGACAGCACAATGGACCCTGTGGTATCAACGGTATAGACAGCCACAATGAACCCTGCGGTGTCACTGATATGGACAGCCACAGAGTACTATGTGGTACCACTGATATAGACAGCCACAAAGTACTATGTGATACCATTGGTATGGACAGCCACACTGGACCCTGCGGTGTCACTGATATGGACAGCCACAACGTACTATGTGGTACCACTGATATGGACAGCCACAATGGACCCTGCGATGTCACTGATATAGACAGCCACAAAGTGCTATGTGGAACCATTGGTATGGACAGCCACAATGGACCCTGCGGTGTCACTGATATGGACAGCCACACAGTTCTATGTGATACCATTGGTATGGACAGCCACACTGGACCCTGCGGTGTCACTGATATGGAGAGCCACAATGGACTATGTGGTACCATTGATATGGACAGCCACAGTGGACCCTGCGGTGTCGCTGATATGGACAGCTACAAAGTACTATGTGGTACCACTGATATGGAAAGCCACAATGGACCCTGCGGTGTCACTGATATGGACAGCCACAGAGTACTATGTGGTACCACTGATATAGACAGCCACAAAGTACTATGTGGAATCACTGGTATGGACAGCCACAATTGACCCTGCGGTGTCACTGATATAGACAGCCACAAAGTACTATGTGGAACCATTGGTATGGACAGCCACATTGGACCCTGCGGTGTCACTGATATGGACAGCCACCAAGTACTATGTGATACCATTGGTATGGACAGCCACACTGGACCCTGCGGTGTCACTGATATGGACAGCCACAATGGACTATGTGGTACCATTGGTATGGACAGCCACAATGGACCCTGCGGTGTCACTGATATGGACAGCCACAAAGTACTATGTGGTACCATTGGTATGGACAGCCACAATGTACCCTGGGGTGTCACTGATATGGACAGCCACAAAGTACTATGTGGTACCACTAATATGGACAGCCATAATGGACCCTGAGGTGTCACTGATATGGACAGGCACAAAGTACTATGCGGTACCATTGGTATGGACAGTCACAATCGACTATGTGGTACCACTGGTATGGACAGCCACAATGGACCCTGCGGTGTCACTGATATGGACAGCCACAAAGTACTATGTGATACCATTAGTATGGACAGCCACACTGGACCCTGCGGTGTCACTGATATGGACAGCCACAAAGTACCATGTGATACCTCTGATATGAACAGCCACAATGGACCCTGCGGTGTCACTGATATAGACAGCCACAAAGTACTATGTGGTACCACTGATATGGACAGCCACAATGGACCCTGCGGTGTCACTGATATGGACACCCACAGCCACAATGGACTATGCCGAACCACTGGTATGGACTGCCACAATGGACCCTGCGGTGTCACTGATATGGACAAACACAGTGGACCCTGCGGTACCATTTGTATACACAATGGAACATGCCGATGCAGATTTCACTATTACCTCCGCTGATAATATGTCCATCACATTGTCATTATTAGTATAGGGAAACAATTATGAGTGCTTGCTCAAGTAAGAAAACAATTATGAGTGCACGCCCAACTAAGAAAACAATTATGAGTGCACGCTCAACTAAGAAGACAATTATGAGACAATTATGAGTGCACGCTCAACTAAGAAAACAATTATGAGTGCATGCTCAACTAAGAAAACAATTATGAGTGCAAGCTCAACTAAGAAAACAATTATGAGTGCATGCTCAAATAGGAAAACAATTATGAGTGCATGCTGAACGAGGAAACCAATCATGTGTGCATGTTCAACTAAGAAAACAATGATGAGTGCATGCTCAACTAGTAAACCAATTATAAGTGCATACTTCACTTTAGGAAAACTATCGGCGCATGCTCAACTATAGCCTTTCATAATTTCATTACCCTTTTATAAACTGTGCTACATTTTACATGACATTGTGTTATAAATAATATAATGTCAGCGACATTTGACGTTTTCATTTTACAAACTGTTTTTTTGTTTTGGTGAGTGTTTTTGTTTTCAATAAAACGTCTTATTTCTTTGAATATCTAACAAAACACGGACATGAAAGCCCCATAGACGTTTACGCTCGTTACTTCCCACCAATTAATCATTTATATTAATTGCTGTTCATATATTACGTGACAACCGTCACATGTATACATGAGCTTGCATTCGCGTTCGTTTTATATGAACAAATATGAAACGAGCTGAATAATATTGTATATTTTTTTATATTTCAGGAAGTGTCGATTCTTACGATTCCTCGTATATTGCTGTTGAACATAAAGAGTCTGGAGGCGATCTGGACGAGTGATGATGTCATCATAATACGAATGAAAATCCTCACAGTGATGATGTCATCATGAATGAAATCCCTCACAGTGATGATGTCATCATAATACGAATGAAAATCCTCACAGTGATGATGTCATCATGAATGAAAACCCTCACAGTGATGATGTCATCATGAATGAAAACCCTCACAGTGATGATGTCATCATAATACGAATGAAAATCCTCACAGTGATGATGTCATCATGAATGAAAATCCTCACAGTGATGATGTCATCATGAATGAAAACCCTCACAGTGATGATGTCATCATAATACGAATGAAAACCCTCACAGTGATGATGTCATCATGAATGAAAACCCTCACAGTGATGATGTCATCATAAAACGAATGAAAATCCTCACAGTGATGATGTCATCATGAATGAAAACCCTCACAGTGATGATGTCATCATAATACGAATGAAAACCCTCACAGTGATGATGTCATCATGAATGAAAACCCTCACAGTGATGATGTCATCATAATACGAATGAAAACCCTCACAGTGAGGATGTCATCATAATACGAATGAAAACTCTCACAGTGATGATGTCATCATAAAACGAATGAAAACCCTCACAGATATGATGTCATCATAAAACGAATGAAAACTCTCACAGTGATGATGTCATCATCATACGAATGAAAACTCTCACAGTGATGATGTCATCATAAAACGACGGAAAATCCTAAAAGTGATGATGTCATAATAATACGAATGAAAACCCTCACAGTTATGATGTCATCATAATACGAATAAAAATCCTCCCAGCGATGATGTCATCATAATACGAATGAAAACCCTCACAGTGATGATGTCACCATAATACGAATGAAAATCCTCCCAGCGATGATGTCATCATAATACGAATGAAAATCCTCACAGTGATGATGTCATCATAATACGAATGAAAACCCTCACAGTGCTGATGTCATCATAATACGAATGAAAATCCTCACAGGGATGATGTCATCATAATACGAATGAAAATCCTCATAGCGATGATGTCATCATAATACGATTGAAAATCCTCACAGGGATGATGTCATCATAATACGAATGAAAATCCTCACAGGGATGATGTCATCATAATAAGAATGAAAATCCTCATAGCGATGATGTCATCATAATACGATTGAAAATCCTCACAGCGATGATATCATCATAATACGAATGAAAATCCTCACAGGGATGATGTCATCATAATACGATTGAAAATCCTCCCAGCGATGATGTCATCATAATACGAATGAAAATCCTCCCAGCGATGATGTCATCATAATACGAATGAAAACCCTCACAGCGATGATGTCATCATAATACGAATGAAAATCCTCACAGCGATGATGTCATCATAATACGAATGAAAATCCTCACAGCGATGATGTCATCATAATACGAATGAAAACCCTCACAGGGATGATGTCATTATAATATGAATGAAAATCCTCCCAGCGATGATGTCATCATAATACGAATGAAAACCCTCATAGCGATGATGTCATCATAATACGAATGAAAACCCTCACAGGGATGATGTCATCATAATACGAATGAAAATCCTCACAGGGATGATGTCATCATAATAAGAATGAAAACCCTCA
Organism: Cyrtodaria siliqua; assembly: GCA_037043455.1. Lineage (NCBI taxonomy): Eukaryota > Metazoa > Mollusca > Bivalvia > Adapedonta > Hiatellidae > Cyrtodaria > Cyrtodaria siliqua. Next base: position 11,097 of record JAWPHD010014475.1, read on the forward strand.
TAGCGATGATGTCATCATAACACGAATGAAAATCCTCACAGGGATGATGTCATCATAATAAGAATGAAAATCCTCCCAGCGATGATGTCATCATAATACGAATGAAAACCCTCATAGCGATGATGTCATCATAATACGAATGAAAACCCTCACAGGGATGATGTCATCATACTAAGAATGAAAATCCTCCCAGCGATGATGTCATCATAATACGAATGAAAACCCTCACAGGGATGATGTCATCATAATAAGAATGAAAATCCTCCCAGCGATGATGTCATCATAATACGAATGAAAACCCTCATAGCGATGATGTCATCATAATACGAATGAAAACCCTCACAGGGATGATGTCATCATAATACGAATGAAAACCCTCATAGCGATGATGTCATCATACTAAGAATGAAAATCCTCCCAGCGATGATGTCATCATAATACGAATGAAAACCCTCACAGGGATGATGTCATCATAATAAGAATGAAAATCCTCCCAGCGATGATGTCATCATAATACGAATGAAAATCCTCACAGCCATGATGTCATCATAATACGAATGAAAACCCTCACAGGGATGATGTCATTATAATACGAATGAAAACCCTCACAGGGATGATGTCATCATAATAAGAATGAAAATCCTCACAGCGATGATGTCATCATAATACGAATGAAAATCCTCATAGCGATGATGTCATCATAATACGAATGAAAACCCTCACAGGGATGATGTCATCATAATAAGAATGAAAATCCTCCCAGCGATGATGTCATCATAATACGAATGAAAACCCTCATAGCGATGATGTCATCATACTAAGAATGAAAATCCTCCCAGCGATGATGTCATCATAATACGAATGAAAACCCTCACAGGGATGATGTCATCATAATAAGAATGAAAATCCTCCCAGCGATGATGTCATCATAATACGAATGAAAATCCTCACAGCCATGATGTCATCATAATACGAATGAAAACCCTCACAGGGATGATGTCATTATAATACGAATGAAAACCCTCACAGGGATGATGTCATCATAATAAGAATGAAAATCCTCACAGCGATGATGTCATCATAATACGAATGAAAATCCTCATAGCGATGATGTCATCATAATACGAATGAAAACCCTCACAGGGATGATGTCATCATAATAAGAATGAAAATCCTCACAGCGATGATGTCATCATAATACGAATGAAAATCCTCACAGCGATGATGTCATCATAATACGAATGAAAATCCTCACAGGGATGATGTCATTATAATACGAATGAAAATCCTCACAGCGATGATGTCATCATAATACGAATGAAAATCCTCACAGGGATGATGTCATTATAATACGAATGAAAATCCTCACAGCGATGATGTCATCATAATACGAATGAAAACCCTCACAGGGATGATGTCATCATAATAAGAATGAAAATCCTCACAGCGATGATGTCATCATAATACGAATGAAAATCCTCACAGCGATGATGTCATCATAATACGAATGAAAATCCTCACAGGGATGATGTCATTATAATACGAATGAAAATCCTCACAGCGATGATGTCATCATAATACGAATGAAAATCCTCACAGGGATGATGTCATTATAATACGAATGAAAATCCTCACAGCGATGATGTCAGCATAATACGAATGAAAATCCTCACAGCGATGATGTCATCATAATACGAATGAAAACCCTCACAGGGATGATGTCATTATAATACGAATGAAAATCCTCACAGGGATGATGTCATCATAATACGAATGAAAACCCTCACAGGGATGATGTCATTATAATACGAATGAAAATCCTCACAGGGATGATGTCATCATAATACGAATGAAAATCCTCACAGCGATGATGTCATCATAATACGAATGAAAACCCTCACAGGGATGATGTCATTATAATACGAATGAAAATCCTCACAGGGATGATGTCAGCATAATACGAATGAAAATCCTCACAGCGATGATGTCATCATAATACGAATGAAAATCCTCACAGCGATGATGTCATCATAATACGAATGAAAATCCTCACAGGGATGATGTCATTATAATACGAATGAAAATCCTCACAGGGATGATGTCAGCATAATACGAATGAAAATCCTCATAGCGATGATGTCATCATAATACGAATGAAAACCCTCACAGGGATGATGTCATCATAATAAGAATGAAAATCCTCACAGCGATGATGTCATCATAATAAGAATGAAAATCCTCATAGCGATGATGTCATCATAATACGAATGAAAACCCTCACAGGGATGATGTCATCATAATAAGAATGAAAATCCTCACAGCGATGATGTCATCATAATACGAATGAAAATCCTCACAGCGATGATGTCATCATAATACGAATGAAAATCCTCACAGGGATGATGTCATCATAATACGAATGAAAACCCTCATAGCGATGATGTCATCATAATACGAATGAAAATCCTCACAGGGATGATGTCATCATAATACGAATGAAAATCCTCACAGGGATGATGTCATTATAATACGAATGAAAATCCTCACAGCGATGATGTCATCATAATACGAATGAAAACCCTCATAGCGATGATGTCATCATAATACGAATGAAAACCCTCATAGCGATGATGTCATCATAATACGAATGAAAATCCTCACAGGGATGATGTCATCATAATAAGAATGAAAATCCTCCCAGCGATGATGTCATCATAATACGAATGAAAACCCTCATAGCGATGATGTCATCATAATACGAATGAAAATCCTCACAGGGATGATGTCATCATAATACGAATGAAAATCCTCACAGGGATGATGTCATTATAATACGAATGAAAATCCTCACAGCGATGATGTCATCATAATACGAATGAAAACCCTCATAGCGATGATGTCATCATAATACGAATGAAAACCCTCATAGCGATGATGTCATCATAATACGAATGAAAATCCTCACAGGGATGATGTCATCATAATACGAATGAAAATCCTCACAAGGATGATGTTATCATAACACGAATGAAAATCCTCACAGCGATGATGTCATCATAATACGAATGAAAATCCTCACAGCGATGATGTCATCATAATACCAATGAAAATCCTCACAGGGATGATTGATGTTATCATAATAGGAATGAAAATCCTCACAGGGATGATGTCATTATAATACGAATGAAAATCCTCACAGGGATGATGTCATCATAATACCAATGAAAATCCTCACAGGGATGATTGATGTTATCATAATAGGAATGAAAATCCTCACAGGGATGATGTCATTATAATACGAATGAAAATCCTCACAGGGATGATGTCATCATAATAAGAATGAAAATCCTCCCAGCGATGATGTCATCATAATACGAATGAAAACCCTCATAGCGATGATGTCATCATAATACGAATGAAAATCCTCACAGGGATGATGTCATCATAATACGAATGAAAATCCTCACAGTGATGATGTCATCATAATACGAATGAACACCCTCACAGCCATGATGTCATCATAATACGAATGAAAATCCTCACAGGGATGATGTCATCATAATACGAATGAAAACCCTCACAGCGATGATGTCATCATAATACGAATGAAAATCCTCACAGGGATGATGTCATCATAATACGAATGAAAATCCTCACAAGGATGATGTTATCATAACACGAATGAAAATCCTCACAGCGATGATGTCATCATAATACGAATGAAAATCCTCACAGCGATGATGTCATCATAATACCAATGAAAATCCTCACAGGGATGATTGATGTTATCATAATAGGAATGAAAATCCTCACAGGGATGATGTCATCATAATACGAATGAAAATCCTCCCAGCGATCATGTCATCATAAAACGAATGAAAATCAGCACAGCGATGATGTCATCATAATACGAATGAAAACTCTCACAGCGATGATGTCATCATACTACGAATGAAAATCCTCACAGGGATGATTGATATTATCACAATACGAATGAAAATCCTCCGATGAAAATCCACACAGCGATGATGTCATCATAATACGAATGAAAACCCTCCCAGCGATGATGTCATCATAATAAGAATGAAAATCCTCACAGCGATGATGTCATCATAATATGAATGAAAACCCTCACAGCGATGATGTCATCATAATACGAATGAAAATCCTCCCAGCGATGATGTCATCATAAAATGAATGAAAATCCTCACAGCGATGATGTCATCATAACAGGAATGAAAACCCTCACAGGGATGATGTCATCATAATACGAATGAAAACCCTCACAGCGATGATGTCATCATAATACGAATGAAAACCCTCACAGTGATGATGTCATCATAATACGAATGAAAATCCTCCCAGCGATGATGTCATCATAATACGAATGAAAATCCTCACAGGGATGATGTCATCATAATACGAATGAAAATCCTCCCAGCGATGATGTCAGCATAATACGAATGAAAATCCTCACAGCTATGATGTCATCATACTACGAATGAACACCCTCACAGTGATAAAGTCATCATAATACGAATGAAAAAAATCCTCACAGCGATGATTTCATCATAAGACGAATGAAAATCCTTACAGCGATGATGTCATCATAATACGAATGAAAACCCTCACAGCGATGATGTCATCATAATATGAATGAAAATCCTCACAGCGATGATGTCATCATAATACGAATGAAAACCCTCACAGGGATGATGTCATAATAATACGAATGAAAACCATCACAGCGATGATGTCATCATAATACGAATGAAAACCCTCACAGCGATGATGTCATCATAATACGAATGAAAACCCTCACAGCGATGATGTCATCATAATACGAATGAAAACCCTCACAGTGATGATGTCATCATAATACGAATGAAAATCCTCCCAGCGATGATGTCATCATAATACGAATGAAAATCCTCACAGGGATGATGTCATCATAATACGAATGAAAATCCTCCCAGCGATGATGTCATGATAATACGAATGATCATCCTCACAGCGATGATGTCATCATAATACGAATGAAAATCCTCACAGCTATGATGTCATCATACTACGAATGAACACCCTCACAGTGATAAAGTCATCATAATACGAATGAAAAAAATCCTCACAGCGATGATTTCATCATAAGACGAATGAAAATCCTTACAGCGATGATGTCATCATAATACGAATGAAAACCCTCACAGCGATGATGTCATCATAATATGAATGAAAATCCTCACAGCGATGATGTCATCATAATACGAATGAAAATCCTCACAGCGATGCTGTCATCATAATATGAATGAAAACCCTCACAGTGCTGATGTCATCATAATACGAATGAAAATTCTCACAAGGATGATGTCATCATAATACGAATGAAAATCCTCTCAGCGATGATGTCATCATAATACGAATGAAAACCCTCACAGCGATGATGTCATCATAATATGAATGAAAACCCTCACAGCGATGATGTCATCATAATACGAATGAAAATCCTCCCAGCGATGATGTCATCATAAAATGAATGAAAATCCTCACAGCGATGATGTCATCATAATATGAATGAAAACCCTCACAGCGATGATATCATCATAATACGAATGAAAACCCTCACAGCGATGATGTCATCATAATATGAATGAAAATCCTCACAGCGATGATGTCATCATAATACGAATGAAAATCCTCACAGCGATGATGTCATCATAATACGAATGACCATCACAGCGATGATGTCATCATCATAATACGAATGAAAACCCTCACAGCGATGATGTCATCATAATATGAATGAAAATCCTCACAGCGATGATGTCATCATAATACGAATGAAAATCCTCACAGCGATGATGTCATCATAATACGAATGACCATCACAGCGATGATGTCATCATCATAATACGAATGAAAACCCTCACAGCGATGATGTCATCATAATACGAATGAAAACCCTCATAGCGATGATGTCATCATAATACGAATGAAAACCCTCACAGTGATGATGTCATCATAATACGAATGAAAATCCTCCCAGCGATGATGTCATCATAAAATGAATGAAAATCCTCACAGCGATGATGTCATCATAACAGGAATGAAAACCCTCACAGGGATGATGTCATCATAATACGAATGAAAACCCTCACAGCGATGATATCATCATAATACGAATGAAAACCCTCACAGCGATGATGTCATCATAATATGAATGAAAATCCTCACAGCGATGATGTCATCATAATACGAATGAAAATCCTCACAGCGATGATGTCATCATAATACGAATGACCATCACAGCGATGATGTCATCATCATAATACGAATGAAAACCCTCACAGCGATGATGTCATCATAATACGAATGAAAACCCTCATAGCGATGATGTCATCATAATACGAATGAAAACCCTCACAGTGATGATGTCATCATAATACGAATGAAAATCCTCCCAGCGATGATGTCATCATCATAATACGAATGAAAACCCTCACAGTGATGATGTCATCATAATACGAATGAAAACCCTCATAGCGATGATGTCATCATAATACGAATGAAAATCCTCACAGGGATGATGTCATCATAATACGAATGAAAATCCTCCCAGCGATGATGTCATGATAATACGAATGATCATCCTCACAGCGATGATGTCATCATAATACGAATGAAAATCCTCACAGCTATGATGTCATCATACTACGAATGAACACCCTCACAGTGATAAAGTCATCATAATACGAATGAAAAAAATCCTCACAGGGATGATGTCATCATAATAAGAATGAAAACCCTCACAGTGCTGATGTCATCATAATACGAATGAACACCCTCACAGCGATGATATCATCATAATACGAATGAAAACCCTCACAGTGCTGATGTCATCATAATAAGAATGAACACCCTCACAGCGATGATGTCATCATAATACGAATGAAAAAAATCCTCACAGGGATGATGTCATCATAATAAGAATGAACATCCTCCCAGCGATGATGTCATCATAAGACGAATGAAAATCCTCACAGCGATGATGTCATCATAATACGAATGAAAACCCTCACAGCGATGATGTCATCATAATATGAATGAAAATCCTCACAGCGATGATGTCATCATAATACGAATGAAAATCCTCACAGCGATGATGTCATCATAATATGAATGAAAACCCTCACAGTGCTGATGTCATCATAATACGAATGAAAATTCTCACAAGGATGATGTCATCATAATACGAATGAAAATCCTCACAGCGATGATGTCATCATAATACGATTGAAAATCATCATTGCGATGATGTCATCATAATACGAATGAAAATCCTCACAGCGATGATGTCATCATACTACGAAAGAACACCCTCACAGTGATGAAGTCATTATACTACGAATGAAAAAAATCCTCACAAGGTTGATGTCATCATAATACGAATGAAATCCTCACAACGATGATGTCATCATAAAACGAATGAAAATCCTCACAGCGATGATGTCATCATAATACGAATGAAAACCCTCACAGCGATGATGTCATCATAATACGAATGAAAATCCTCACAGCGATGATGTCATCATAATACGAATGAAAATCCTCACAGCGAGATGTCATCATAATACGAATGAAAATCCTCACAGCGATGATGTCATCATACTAAGAATGAACACCCTCACAGTGATGATGTCATTATAATACGAATGAAATTCTCCCAGCGATGATGTCATCATAAAACGAATGAAAATCCTCACAGCGATGATGTCATCATAATACGAATGAAAACCCTCACAGCGATGATGTCATCATAATACGAATGAAAATCCTCACAGCGATGATGTCATCATAATACGAATGAAAACCCTCACAGCGATGATGTCATCATAATACGAATGAAAATCCTCACAGCGATGATGTCATCATAATATGAATGAAAATCCTCACATCGATGATGTCATCATAATACGAATGAAAATCCTCACAGCGATGATGTCATCATAATATGAATGAAAACCCTCACAGTGCTGATGTCATCATAATACGAATGAAAATTCTCACAAGGATGATGTCATCATAATATGAATGAAAATCCTCACAGCGATGATGTCATCATAATACGAATGAAAACCCTCACAGCGATGATGTCATCATAATACGAATGAAAATCCTCCCAGCGATGATGTCATCATAATACGAATGAAAACCATCACAGCGATGATGTCATCATAATAGGAATGAAAACCCTCACAGCCATGATGTCATCATAATACGAATGAAAACCCTCACAGCGATGGTGTCATCATAATACGAATGAAAACCCTCACAGTGATGATGTCATCATAATACGAATAAAAATCCTCCCAGCGATGATGTCATCATAATACGAATGAAAATCCTCACAGGGATGATGTCATCATAATACGAATGAAAATCCTCCCAGCGATGATGTCAGCATAATACGAATGATCATCCTCACAGCGATGATGTCATCATAATACGAATGAAAATCCTCACAGCTATGATGTCATCATACTACGAATGAACACCCTCACATTGATAAAGTCATCATAATACGAATGAAAAAAATCCTCACAGCGATGATGTCATCATAATAAGAATGAAAATCCTCACAGCGATGATGTCATCATAAGACGAATGAAAATCCTCACAGCGAGGATGTCATCATAATACGAATGAAAACCCTCACAGCGATGATGTCATCATAATATGAATGAAAATCCTCACAGCGATGATGTCATCATAATACGAATGAAAATCCTCACAGCGAGATGTCATCATAATACGAATGAAAATCCTCACAGCGATGATGTCATCATACTAAGAATGAACACCCTCACTGTGATGATGTCATCATAATACGAATGAAATTCTTCCAGCGATGATGTCATCATAAAACGAATGAAAATCCTCACAGCGATGATGTCATCATAATACGAATGAAAACCCTCACAGCGATGATGTCATCATAATACGAATGAAAATCCTCACAGCGATGATGTCATCTTAATACGAATGAAAACCCTCACAGCGATGATGTCATCATAATACGAATGAAAATCCTCACAGCGATGATGTCATCATAATACGAATGAAAACCCTCACAGCGATGATGTCATCATAATATGAATGAAAATCCTCACAGCGATGATGTCATCATAATATGAATGAAAACCCTCACAGTGCTGATGTCATCATAATACGAATGAAAATTCTCACAAGGATGATGTCATCATAATATGAATGAAAATCCTCACAGCGATGATGTCATCATAATACGAATGAAAACCCTAACAGCGATGATGTCATCATAATACGAATGAAAATCCTCCCAGCGATGATGTCATCATAAAATGAATGAAAATCCTCACAGCGATGATGTCATCATAACAGGAATGAAAACCCTCACAGGGATGATGTCATCATAATACGAATGAAAACCCTCACAGCGATGATGTCATCATAATACGAATGCAAACCATCACAGCGATGATGTCATCATAATACGAATGAAAACCCTCACAGCGATGATGTCATCATAATACGAATGAAAACCCTCACAGCGATGGTGTCATCATAATATGAATGAAAACCCTCACAGTGATGATGTCATCATAATACGAATAAAAATCCTCCCAGCGATGATGTCATCATAATACGAATGAAAATCCTCACAGGGATGATGTCATCATAATACAATTGAAAATCCTCCCAGCGATGATGTCAGCATAATACGAATGATCATCCTCACAGCGATGATGTCATCATAATACGAATGAAAATCCTCACAGCTATGATGTCATCATACTACGAATGAACACCCTCACATTGATAAAGTCATCATAATACGAATGAAAAAAATCCTCACAGCGATGATGTCATCATAATAAGAATGAAAATCCTCACAGCGATGATGTCATCATAAGACGAATGGAAATCCTCACAGCGATGATGTCATCATAATACGAATGAAAATTCTCACAAGGATGATGTCATCATAATACGAATGAAAATCCTCACAGCGATGATGTCATCATAATACGATTGAAAATCATCACTGCGATGATGCCATCATAATACGAATGAAAATCCTCACAGCGATGATGTCATCATACTACGAATGAACACCCTCACAGTGATGAAGTCATTATACTACGAATGAAAAAAATCCTCACAAGGTTGATGTCATCATAATACGAATGAAATCCTCACAACGATGATGTCATCATAAAACGAATGAAAATCCTCACAGCGATGATGTCATCATAATATGAATGAAAACCCTCACAGCGATGATGTCATCATAATACGAATGAAAATCCTCCCAGCGATGATGTCATCATAAAATGAATGAAAATCCTCACAGCGATGATGTCATGATAATACGAATGAAAACCCTCACAGCGATGATATCATCATAATACGAATGACCATCACAGCGATGATGTCATCATCATAATACGAATGAAAACCCTCACAGCGATGATGTCATCATAATACGAATGAAAACCCTCACAGCGATGATGTCATCATAATACGAATGAAAACCCTCACAGTGATGATGTCATCATAATACGAATGAAAATCCTCCCAGCGATGATGTCATCATAATATGAATGAAAACCCTCACAGCGATGATGTCATCATAATACGAATGAAAATCCTCCCAGCGATGATGTCATGATAATACGAATGATCATCCTCACAGCGATGATGTCATCATAATACGAATGAAAATTCTCACAAGGATGATGTCATCATAATACGAATGAAAATCCTCACAGCGATGATGTCATCATAATACGATTGAAAATCATCATTGCGATGATGTCATCATAATACGAATGAAAACCCTCACAGCGATGATGTCATCATACTACGAATGAACACCCTCACAGTGATGAAGTCATTATACTACGAATGAAAAAAATCCTCACAAGGTTGATGTCATCATAATACGAATGAAATCCTCACAACGATGATGTCATCATAAAACGAATGAAAATCCTCACAGCGATGATGTCATCATAATACGAATGAAACCCTCACAGCGATGATGTCATCATAATACGAATGAAAATCCTCACAGCGATGATGTCATCATAATACGAATGAAAATCCTCACAGCGAGATGTCATCATAATACGAATGAAAATCCTCACAGCGATGATGTCATCATACTAAGAATGAACACCCTCACAGTGATGATGTCATCATAATACGAATGAAATTCTCCCAGCGATGATGTCATCATAAAACGAATGAAAATCCTCACAGCGATGATGTCATCATAATACGAATGAAAACCCTCACAGCGATGATGTCATCATAATACGAATGAAAATCCTCACAGCGATGATGTCATCATAATACGAATGAAAACCCTCACAGCGATGATGTCATCATAATACGAATAAAAATCCTCACAGCGATGATGTCATCATAATACGAATGAAAATCCTCACAGCGATGATGTCATCATAATATGAATGAAAACCCTCACAGTGCTGATGTCATCATAATACGAATGAAAATTCTCACAAGGATGATGTCATCATACTATGAATGAAAATCCTCACAGCGATGATGTCATCATAATACGAATGAAAACCCTCACAGCGATGATGTCATCATAATACGAATGAAAATCCTCCCAGCGATGATGTCATCATAAAATGAATGAAAATCCTCACAGCGATGATGTCATCATAATACGAATGAAAATCCTCACAGTGATGATGTCATCATAACAGGAATGAAAACCCTCACAGGGATGATGTCATCATAATACGAATGAAAATCCTCACAGCGATGATGTCATCATAATACGAATGAAAACCATCACAGCGATGATGTCATCATAATACGAATGAAAACCCTCACAGCCATGATGTCATCATAATACGAATGAAAACCCTCACAGCGATGGTGTCATCATAATACGAATGAAAACCCTCACAGTGATGATGTCATCATAATACGAATAAAAATCCTCCCAGCGATGATGTCATCATAATACGAATGATCATCCTCACAGGGATGATGTCATCATAATACGAATGAAAACCCTCACAGCGATGGTGTCATCATAATACGAATGAAAACCCTCACAGTGATGATGTCATCATAATACGAATAAAAATCCTCCCAGCGATGATGTCATCATAATACGAATGATCATCCTCACAGCGATGATGTCATCATAATACGAATGAAAATCCTCACAGCTATGATGTCATCATACTACGAATGAACACCCTCACATTGATAAAGTCATCATAATACGAATGAAAAAAATCCTCACAGCGATGATGTCATCATAATAAGAATGAAAATCCTCACAGCGATGATGTCATCATAAGACGAATGAAAATCCTCACAGCGATGATGTCATCATAATACGAATGAAAACCCTCACAGCGATGATGTCATCATAATATGAATGAAAATCCTCACAGCGATGATGTCATCATAATACGAATGAAAATCCTCACAGCGAGATGTCATCATAATACGAATGAAAATCCTCACAGCGATGATGTCATCATACTAAGAATGAACACCCTCACAGTGATGATGTCATCATAATACGAATGAAATTCTTCCAGCGATGATGTCATCATAAAACGAATGAAAATCCTCACAGCGATGATGTCATCATAAAACGAATGAAAACCCTCACAGCGATGATGTCATCATAATACGAATGAAAATCCTCACAGCGATGATGTCATCATAATACGAATGAAAACCCTCACAGCGATGATGTCATCATAATACGAATGAAAATCCTCACAGCGATGATGTCATCATAATACGAATGAAAACCCTCACAGCGATGATGTCATCATAATATGAATGAAAATCCTCACATCGATGATGTCATCATGATACGAATGAAAATCCTCACAGCGATGATGTCATCATAATATGAATGAAAACCCTCACAGTGCTGATGTCATCAAAATACGAATGAAAATTCTCACAAGGATGATGTCATCATAATATGAATGAAAATCCTCACAGCGATGATGTCATCATAATACGAATGAAATCCCTCACAGCGATGATGTCATCATAATACGAATGAAAATCCTCCCAGCGATGATGTCATCATAAAATGAATGAAAATCCTCACAGCGATGATGTCATCATAACAGGAATGAAAACCCTCACAGGGATGATGTCATCATAATACGAATGAAAATCCTCACAGCGATGATGTCATCATAATACGAATGAAAACCATCACAGCGATGATGTCATCATAATACGAATGAAAACCCTCACAGCGATGATGTCATCATAATACGAATGAAAACCCTCACAGCGATGGTGTCATCATAATACGAATGAAAACCCTCACAGTGATGATGTCATCATAATACGAATAAAAATCCTCCCAGCGCTGATGTCATCATAATACGAATGAAAACCCTCACAGGGATGATGTCATCATAATACGAATGAAAATCCTCCCAGCGATGATGTCAGCATAATACGAATGAAAACCCTCACAGCGATGATGTCAGCATAATACGAATAAAAATCCTCCCAGCGCTGATGTCATCATAATACGAATGAAAATCCTCCCAGCGCTGATGTCATCATAATACGAATAAAAATCCTCCCAGCGCTGATGTCATCATAATACGAATGAAAATCCTCACAGGGATGATGTCATCATAATACGAATGAAAATCCTCACAGCGATGATGTCATCATACTACGAATGAACACCCTCACAGTGATGAAGTCATTATACTACGAATGAAAAAAATCCTCACAAGGTTGATGTCATCATAATACGTATGAAATCCTCACAACGATGATGTCATCATAAAACGAATGAAAATCCTCACAGCGATGATGTCATCATAATACGAATGAAAACCCTCACAGCGATGATGTCATCATAATACGAATGAAAATCCTCACAGCGATGATGTCATCATAAAACGAATGAAAATCCTCACAGCGATGATGTCATCATAATACGAATGAAAACCCTCACAGCGATGATGTCATCATAATAAGAATGAAATCCTCACAACGATGATGTCATCATAAAACGAATGAAAATCCTCACAGCGATGATGTCATCATAATACGAATGAAAACCCTAACAGCGATAATGTCATCATAATACGAATGAAATTCTCCCAGCGATGATGTCATCATAAAATGAATGAAAATCCTCACAGCGATGATGTCATCATAATACGAATGAAAACCCTCACAGCGATGATGTCATCATAATACGAATGAAAATCCTCACAGCGATGATGTCATCATAATACGAATGAAAACCCTCACAGCGATGATGTCATCATAATACGAATGAAAATCCTCACAGCGATGATGTCATCATACTACGAATGAAAACCCTCACAGTGATGAAGTCATCATAATACGAATGAAAAGTCTCACAGAGCTAATGTCATCATAATACGAATGAAAACTCTCACAGTGCTGATGTCATCATAATACGAATGAAAACTCTCACAGTGCTGATGTCATCATAATACGAATGAAAATCCTCACAGCGATGATGTCATCATAATACGAATGAAAACCCTCACAGTGCTGATGTCATCATAATACGAATGAAAATCCTCCCAGCGATGATGTCATCATAAAACGAATGAAAACCCTCACAGTGCTGATGTCATCATAATACGAATGAAAATCCTCCCAGCAATGATGTCATCATAATAAGAATGAAAATCCTCCCAGCGATGATGTCATCATAATACGAATGAAAACCCTCATAGTGCTGATGTCATCATAATACGAATGAAAACCCTCACAGTGCTGATGTCATCAAAATACGAATGAAAATCCTCCCAGCGATGATGTCATCATAATACGAATGAAAATCCTCCCAGCATGCTTCAGTTTCATTAAAAAAAATGTATGTGCATTATATTAAGCCGTATGTTACCTTTGGTTTAATTGTTGTCTATGAACACCTTTCGTTAGAAATTTCGACGTCTCCATTTGGTTAAATCACACATATTAGTTTTAAAAGGGTTATAATGCTAACAGTTGTACACATAATGCAAATAATGTGTTACGGTTAAAATGTAACGAGAATGGATGTGCAAAACCAGCCAAACAACTTGATAAAATATAATCAACACATTCATTTAAACATTACAATGACAAATACTCAGTTACAAAATACAAATAAATAAGATCAAGAATTCCTTTAAAATCCAGTTTTAGAATAAAGTCCTAATACTATTGCCAAATGTCCCTTTAATCGAAATTGTCGCGTGTCTCTGTAATTCAAATTTATTTTGCGTCTGTCCTGGTTTAGTTCGCCATTATAGTCCAAATAATCAAATATCACTTTTACTATAGATGAGCAAAATATGTTTTAATAGAAATCCTCTCACAATATATATTTCAATTCAAAACTTCCAATATATGAATTCACAACGTCTTTTTTCAATTTAACTTTATACTGAACTACTTAACATCACTAATCTCACAAAGCCTTTTTTTATATACTGTCAAAGAATCTTCTAGAAGTTTCTGTCCCAGAACAACATAACCATCTCATGCATAGGCAACACATATGTGCAAACTATTCTTTAAAACAAAGTTTGGTGAAAGTTTGACTATTTCCTATACTTATTATGTTAATATTTCAGTCAATGATACTAGCATTGCACGCATGCATCTATTTTGCTCCTTGTCGAAATAGTCCGAGTCTTTTTTAAACAAACATACAAATCAATTTAGTGACCATTTAAATCTGCCAACGACGACGGCAAACGGACGACGAAGCAACGGGAAAATGCCCTAACTCATAAATGAAGGTCTCACACAATTATTATGTTTTCCATTGGCGTAATATATAACATTTTCGCAATATCCGTTCTTTTTTCCGATGATCTAGACCATGTTGTTGGTTTAATATCTTAATAATGGCTAAGAGATGACGTTCAAAAACGGACCACAAACTCTCTGTTTTTTAATCATCTTCAATGGGACTGCATTGCCTCTCCGCACAAGGCCACTGGTTGTATCACAGCTTGTAAAGCAATTGTAGTGAGGGTTGTAAAGGGCAAATTTCAGACACATTAACCGCTACAATTTGTTTCACATCCAACATTCTCCCCTTTTATAATCATCTCACTGCCAAACATGAAACATATTTGGCAAACAGGATCAATACATTTGTGTCAGGAGAACGTACCACGATTGTTTCGGATGTTGATGAGGATTGACAGTGATATACTCATTATGACGTCTGCTTCCTTCTATGATGAAAACAGATCTCCCTGATCATCAGCGATGACAGATATGTCGTCTTCAATAGTAAGCCGGGGCATTTTTTCCCCGGACAAAGTAGATTTCACGAGCTTTGGTGCATATTTGACTGCTTTCCGCTGGCCACAAATGAGATTAATGAATTGTGTCGTTTTGTCATGATTATGCATGAAACTCTTCAAATCACAATGGGTCTTCTTTTTCGGCCCTGACAATAGGAACATTGGAGTTTCCCCTTGCCTCTTGCACTCAAATTACTTGTAGATCTAGGAACGTAACTATGTGTCACAAAATTTACTCAATGTGCTTTTGGAAGTAGGTCAAACAACAGCTCTACCAACTCATCTAACGTACCAGGAACTGAAGAATGTCTCTGAGGTGTTGCATTACTTTTAAATACGTACGGTATCTTCAGTAGGTCGCTGTATAGTTGGCTCAACTGATTCTTCTAAGTAGCGGATGGTACTGAGCCTATAAGATATAATAATGCCAAGCTAAGATATATCTTATGCCTGATACTTAAGGGAACCAATTATCCAAATAGTGTGCGTTCTGCTTTGATCTTAGTCAGTTTGTTCTTTGTGTACGTTTCTTGGGCACTGTAGTTGATGAACATGTTTATATGTTGTCTCTCTTTATTGGATCCAGGAATGGGATCGGGCCGGATGTCATATAACAAGTCGTTGAAAATTATTTCATGGCCTCAGCCTGATGCTGTAATAGATCACCAGCAACATTTCTATGTGCTAGAACACCGGACGATCGGCAATATAACTCGTAGTCATTGATATCAACTCGGACTGTGATTCCGTGGCTCTACTCACGTCTTTTTCATTGTCCTTTGACTGGGATGGATGCAATTCTTTGTGCTGAACATAACTTCTGATGCCATATTTGCCATCTGGAGAGTGGCCTCTTCCAGCTTTGCTCTACAGTGACGTGTAATGCACCAACGGTAGTACCGGTATGCTGCATAATTTCTACTGAATCCAATGATGCCACCCTGGAAATTTGCATGTCCATTAATAGTTTGCTGAATAGTTATGTGATTTGTGGACACTGAATTCCCTGTTTTTGAGAAGTTCAGTTCACCCGGGGACGGGCTGTGTCCAGACTCAGGGTATCATTAAATATACTGGAATCTATATGGCGTAGTTCCAACGGTCATACTCAAAGAACACTGGACATAGGCGGTAGAGCGAAAATATAAAATTATGCATGTTTAGGTCATTTTCATTTGTATCTGTCTTTGATAAGAGTTAGTATTATTAGCAGTGTGTCCAAATAACCAGAATAATATGAAAAGCCTCGGCTGCCTTCTGTTGGCCTTTTACATTTTGTGCAGTACGCTTTGTAAGTCGTCTTGTGCATTTCTAAGTTGTTATCTGCATTTTCTAAGTTGTGATTTGAATTTCGTAAATTGTTATGTGCATTTTGTCTTGTGCAAACTAGAAGTCGTTGTTTTTCCTTTTCTAAGTTGTTATGTACATTTTCTAAGTTGTCATATGCGTTTCGTAAGTTGTTATGTACATTTCGTAAGTTGTTATGTGCATTTCTTAAGTTGTCTTGTGCATTTTCTAAGTTGTTATGTGCATTTCTTAAGTTGTTACGTGCATTTGTTAAGTTGTCTTGTGCATATTCTGAGTTGTTATGTGCATTTTTTAAGTTGTCTTGTGCATATTCTAAGTTGTTATGTGCATTTCGTATTAAAAGTTGTTATGTGCATTTTTGAAGTTGTCTTGTGCATTTTCTAAGTTGTTATGTGCATTTCGTAAGTTGTTATGTGCATTTTCTAAGTTGTTATGTACATTTTTTATATGCACACAATGCAAAAGGCAAACAGAAGGCAGCCGAGGCTTTCCATAGAATAAGGCAAGGATAACATACATTGGATACCAATGGACAAAAGGACGATTACATAGCTAGTAAAAAAATAAATCGTTTATCTTCCAGAAGCTTAATGTGCAATTACTATTTTTCTGATTTGTTTTTTTTTGTACCTTTTTAAAAATATTTATTTATTATTTATTTATTTCCTTTTTGAATATTATTTTATTTATTCATACTAAGGAATTATATTACATGTTTTAAAAAGTTATAGTTAAAAGTAAAATACTAGCACATTTATTTCTGGAAACATCCAATATTACATATAATTCTAAATGGTAACATACATTTCTGGTTTATTTTACATATCGTAACACTCACTCACTCACTCACTCACTCACTCACTCACTCACTCACTCACTCACTCACTCACTCACTCACTCACTCACTCACTCACTCACTCACTCACTCACTCACTCACTCACTCACTCACTCACTCACTCACTCACTCACTCACTCACTCACTCACTCACTCACTCACTCACTCACTCACTCACTCACTCACTCACTCACTCACTCACTCACTCACTCACTCACTCACTCACTCACTCACTCACTCACTCACTCACTCACTCACTCACTCACTCACTCACTCACTCACTCACTCACTCACTCACTCACTCACTCACTCACTCACTCACTCACTCACTCACTCACTCACTCACTCACTCACTCACTCACTCACTCACTCACTCACTCACTCACTCACTCACTCACTCACTCACTCACTCACTCACTCACTCACTCACTCACTCACTCACTCACTCACTCACTCACTCACTCACTCACTCACTCACTCACTCACTCACTCACTCACTCACTCACTCACTCACTCACTCACTCACTCACTCACTCACTCACTCACTCACTCACTCACTCACTCACTCACTCACTCACTCACTCACTCACTCACTCACTCACTCACTCACTCACTCACTCACTCACTCACTCACTCACTCACTCACTCACTCACTCACTCACTCACTCACTCACTCACTCACTCACTCACTCACTCACTCACTCACTCACTCACTCACTCACTCACTCACTCACTCACTCACCTCACTCACCTCACCTCACCTCACCTCACCTCACTCACTCACTCACTCACTCATTTATTTATTTATTCATTCATTTATTCAATTAATGAATAACATTTTTTTATTAAAATAGTAAAGAACTAGAGCCTTATTTCTGACAATATTCTATACGACAAATAATTTTAAATGGTAACGCAAATTTCGCGTGTATGTCAGGTAATATAAACTACATTGTCTATAGGAAATGTTGTATTGCAATTGATTGTGATTTTAACATGTTTGATCAACAATATGAAATATACATACCATTGTGTTGCATGTGGTAAACAATTTCTGAGTATTATATTTTCACAAGACGATAATGGTAACGTATTTCGAATGGAGGTCATGCCCTTATGTCCCCACTCTCATTTGTCAAATATAATTCATTTTGTAGCAAATGCCAAACCCTTTCCGGAAAGTATGCATTCAAAATTTCACACAGAGTAGATTTGGCGTCTTTTGGTAACTTAAGTTGTAGTTAGTTTTAACTGTATTATGATTGTTTTGGTAACGAACTGAATGTAAAGTAAGCCCCCGTCACACTCTGACGTGACAGCATGGAAATCCCACTGCATCCAAAAAATAGAGATGAACGCAGCGGGAACTTGATCTTTTCTGAAAAATGTGCATTTATCAATTTCATGCTACGTCCTAGAAAGGTCCCAGCGATGTCCTCGCTGCGTTGCACACGTTCCCATTGATTTCCTTTTACGTACCTGACCAACCGCCCACTAGGTTGTCTGTGTTTGCACACGGTCTCTGCTACGTCCAATCAGATCGAGCTAAGCTCTTGCTACGTTGTCGCTGCGTCAAAGGGGATTCCCCCAGGTTGGTATAAATACTGCGCCACTCAGTGACAACTCAGTGAGAACTCCATCCATTTTTTCCCGTCCGCACTACGCTTGTAGTACGGCATACGCTTGTAGTACGGCAATGGAGTCACTACGAGATGTTGGTTACGTCTATAACGGGTCAATGCCGTCGTTACTACGTATTTGCAAAGTCCTTGCTGCGTGGTGCTCAGAACGTGGAGCAGCTACGCTCATTTTGAACATGTCCAAAGTGCGCGTAGAATTTCCAAGACCATGGAGACCATGCTAGGTCCTTAAAGGTTTCTGCTTGATTTCTTGCACGTTGTTGGATTTCTTACTGCGTCCAAGCAATTTTTTCAGCACGCAGTGGGAACTTGATGCTACTACGTCAGAGTGTGAAGGGGGTTTAAACTACAGTGTATTTTCATATTTTAATTATGTTGAAAATGTTGTCTAAATTAAACAGTTCATAAATAACAAAACATATAGGTAGTATTTGTTGTTCATTTGCATATTTTTTACTCATATTCAACTTCATGGAACGTGTTTTGGAATTGTTATGTTAACGTATTTATCACGTGCGTTACTCACATAACACCCCGAAGCTCAGATGGCAGACAAGTCTCATTTTAAAGCTTTTTGTATGAACTTTCAGAAAATCTTACCCTGCAAAATATCCCCAGGGCATGCGGGTGGAGGGGTCTATAGCCAGCTCAAGGACGATTTGAAATGTTTTAATTGTAAACCCTATGTATATAAAGCGTTATTGGGAGATCTCTCGCATGCCAAATTATCGGAACCAATCAGATTGCAAATTGTGGCATTTGTTATATACTACTAATACCGCAACAAACTTTTTTAAACCATAAAATGTTAAGATTTTTCAAAAAACATTATTCGAAACTACTACGGAATAAATCTGATTGGTTCCGACAATTTGGCATTTGAGTACTCTGTTGGTGTGTTTCCATATTAAAATATTATTGAGGAAACCTTAAATAACTAAAATCTTGATATCTCACATGTCGGGCCTATATCTTTTCAACTGTACATTTTCAAACAGACGCGTTAATGCAATAATTTAGCAAAACAGAACACTCAATCTTGTGTGGTAAATAATGACGTGGTTTAGAAACCCGTCATTGTGTGAATTTTACATGTAAATTTATAATGTTCATACGTAGTCATGACGCTTTTTAAGTAACACGGAAGCGGTGTGCGCCGATATATATAAGAAACAATATTTATTATATCTTTACTGTAGGAATATTTTAAAAGGTAAGTTTCTCATTTTGCTTAGATTTACATTTATTAATGTATTACCTCTTGCTTCGAACATTTCTATGAACTAAAATACATTTGAATAATATTTATAGAAATAAATTACCAAAACTCTAAGGATATTTTTTTCGTTCAAAAACAGAGGATAAAATATACTCTGTAAAAAAGGTTTTGGACCATGGCAGTGTTCGAACCGTACAATGATCGCTGAACCATGACATTCGACCATAACCTTTATTATCTCAGTTGATAATTCAAAATAGATCAACAATCAACAATAAATATCGTTTACAATGAAAGTTTGCGAAAAAATAATAATCTTTTTTTACTCGTAACTGTTACTTTTTATGGACTTTGCAACATTTTTTACAGACCCTTTGTGTGTTCGCGATATTTTTTAAAATCAAATCTTGTTTGAAATTTAATGTTTCTGGTACTAAATCAACCGGGTAGGGTAGACCTTGGTTACTAAAAAAAGATACTTAAATTCTGTCCGCTAGTTTTATTTTTATATGACTTTATATACCCTGGTCCAAAACTTTTTTTACCTAGTATATATCAAAAATTGAATGAACACACGTTTGATACCTATACTGAAGCGGAAAAGAAACGCAACTCGGGATATTGTATATACTTCACTTAATTCCACATAATATTCCAAAGAAATCCCAAGATGTTTTGTAAAAAAAAGTTTTGCAGTTAGAGAAAGGACACAACTGTGATGTTGTAGACGTTTTAATCGCAGCACACTTTGTAACAAGAAATTCATAAATGTTGAAGTTCATTTTGAAAATTTGAACCATTTCAGTACTGTATTTAGCGTAAAAGAGTTTGTACAATTTTGCGTCCTAAGTTTGAGCCAAACGGGTACTCTGCCAATAATGAAACTTTGAAGGAATACTATTTGCTTTGTTATGTGTTGTTTTAGTATTTTTTTTACCGAAAGGAAATATCTTACGTACCATTCGATTAACAACAGCATATGGTACATACAATAAATAGCGGAAATTCCCGAGTTGCGTTTCTTTTTCTTTTCAGTATATAAAAGTAACGGAAAATAGTTTGGTATATAGATTTGTTTTGTTTAAAAATCACTTACATAATATATTAATATCTTCTACAGACGAACGAATGAATTTTAATTAATTTTACTGTAATTTTAAAAGAATAAATGTCTCTTGAAATAAATCAAACCCACTGAACATAATAAATCAATATGAATAAGTTTGACACAATTTCAAAATATCGATCAAAGGTCTATACATATATAAGACCGTTTTACATATTTGTGTTGATTTACAACATTGCAGTAAGTTTTTTATTGTATAATTAGATGCACTTCATACACATAAATCAAAATTTAATTGTTTTGTGTCAGATTTTTTTTCGACTTAACAGTTAAAATAAACTGAATAGCACTTGTAAAATATGCATATAAAATACGCTATATATGCGTTGATTGATGGGTCAACATTCATATAGCGGGCCTTACCAGGGATGGTGTGCCAAGCAATAGGATGAAATCTCATATATACACAGTTGCTGCATGTTAACCTGCTTTGTCATCACCGAATTTTCGGAATAGCTCTTGTTAAATGTGTAAAATCACTCAAAATAAAACATTTTAGAATTGCTTCAGTCCATGATACAACTGTCACATCACTCTCAATAAAACATGTTAGAATTGCTTCAGTCCATGATACAACTGTCACATCACTCAAACTAAAACATTTTAGTATTGCTCCAGTCCATGATACAGAATTGCTCCAGTCCATGATACAATTGTCACATCACTCAAAATAAAACATTTTAGAATTGCTCCAGTCCATGATACAATTGTCACATCACTCAAAATAAAACATTTTAGAATTGCTCCAGTCCATGATACAATTGTCAAATCCCTCAAACTTAAACATTTTAGAATTGCTCCAGTCCATGATACAGAATTACTCCAGTCCATGATACATTGTCACATCACTCAAAATAAAACATTTTAGAATTGCTCCAGTCCATGATACAATTGTCAAATCCCTCAAACTTAAACATTTTAGAATTGCTCCAGTCCATGATACAGAATTACTCCAGTCCATGATACATTGTCACATCACTAAAAAAATAAAACATTTTAGAATTGCTCCTGTCCATGATACAATTATCACATCACTCAAAATAAAACATTTTAGAATTTCCCCAGTCCATGATACAATTGTCACTTCCCTCAAAATAAAACATTTTAGACTTGCTCCAGTCCATGATACAGAATTGCTCCTGTCCATGATACAGAATTGCTCCAGTCCATAATACAGAATTGCTCCAGTCCATGATACTGAATTGCTCCAGTCCATGATACAGAATTGCTCCAGTCCATGATACAGAATAGCTTCAGTCCATAATACAGAACTGCTCCAGTCCATGATACTCAATTGCTCCAGTCCATGATACAGAATTGCTCCAGTCCATGATACAGAATAGCTCCAGTCCATGATACAGAATTGCTCCAGTCCATGATACAGAATTGCTCCAGTCCATGATACAGAATTGCTCGAGTCCATGAAACAGAATTGCTCCAGTCCATGATACAGAATTGCTCCAGTCCATGATACAGAATTGCTCCAGTCCATAATACAGAATTGCTCCAGTCCATGATACAGAATTGCTTGATTCCATTCAAAAGGTCCCCAATGGTTTGTGAATCCCTAAATGTATATTTTTTGGGTCAAACAGTTGGAAAAAATAATTTCTGGAATAATTCATTAAAATATATATTTTAAATGTTTATTCATTATTTTATTTACCCATTTAAGTGTAATGATATATTCCTATGAAATAATAAATACATAAAGGGATACAATTGGGTATTTTGGCAACAATATGGAAAAAGGAGTAAAGAAAATACTAAAACTGCTAATTTCTAGAATAGTTCAATAAAAAACGTATTTCTTTAACATATCTCATAATTTCTTTTACTATATTAGGTATAATATTATTTTATACATTCCGGCTTATTTTTAAAGGGTCCACAAAGGTTTGTGAATCCCTAAATGTATTTTTTTTTGGTCAAAATGTTGGAAAAAAATAAATAACTAAAACTGCTGATTTCTGGAATTATTCAATACAAATATATTTTAAATGCTTATTGATTATTTTATTTACCCATTTAAGTGTATTGATATATGTCAATGAAATAATAAATAAATGAAGGGATAAATATGGGTCTTTTGGCAAAAAAGGGAAAAAAAAGAGTAAAAATAAAGTTCTAAAACTGCTGATTTCTGGAATAGTGCAATAAAATATTTGCTAACCTTATCGCTTATTTTCTTTTACCATATTAGGTATAATGATATTTATACATTCGTCTTGTTTTTAAAAGGGTCCCCAAAGGTTCGTGAATCCATAAATGTAATTTTTAGGTTAAAAAAATGACTAAAAATGTTGATTTCTGGAATAAATATATATTTTAAATGCTTATTCATTATTTTATTTATTATTATGAAATGTCGGAATATCCCTAATTTCCTACATCACACTCGGTGTAATGATACCTTTCATGTAATTAAATAAATAAATAAATAAATAAATAAATAAATAAATAAATAAATAATAAATAAATAAATAAATAAATAAATAAATAATAACGAAATAAATAAATAAAGGGATACATGTGGGTATTTAACCAAAACAAAGAAGAAAAAAAAGAACAAAAACTGCTGAATTCTGCAATAATGCAATAAATACATATTTGTATTAGTTTCCATTATGATGTTTTTGTTTAAATCCTTTAATAAGAAGGGAACGTTAGCTATAAGCCATCTTGGGTGCGGTTTTGCGAGTAACATGACAGGTGTGGCCTGTACGTGTATGGGTGTGTGTACATTGAAGCCTGCTGTGTCTATGTTCTGTACAAATATGTAGGTGTGGTCTTACGTGTAACATGATAGGTATGGCATGAATCTGTAATTTGAAGCCCGCTACTCTAGGTTCTTTACAAAGGTATGGTATGTAACTGTATGAGTGTGAGCTACTTGAAGCCTTCTGATTCTATATGTTCGTCTGTACAATACGTGGGTATGGTCTTACTTGTAACATTACAGGTGTGGCCTGTTTGTGTATGGGGTTTGGTGCACCATTGAACCTGGTTAAAAGTACCAGCGTCCTGTTTGCGACTATTCGTTCTAAGGCAGTTACCCTGTTGAGAACCAAGTTTGTGGAGTCGCATACCTTGTTTCTATTTATCCTCGTAATTGTTGTTTGTTTTGAATGTGTGATTTGCTTGACTGTGCTCTGTGAATTTTCATGATTTCATTTCCTGTTTGTCTTTATACCTACTTTTACATCATTGTTTTACCCATTACGTGTCCCCGCCTTAATTTCATTAAGCGATGTTTCGGAAAGCTTATATTAGCAGGATTTTCTAACGGATATTTCGACAATAAAACATATTTTAAAATATTTTTTACTGAAAAGAAATATGCAATAAGCTGTTTGAAATTGCAAATTAAATGTTTTAATTGTACAATATGCAAATGTTTTAAAGACACATTTCGAGCCTATTGTATTTGGAGGGGGGAGGGTGGGGGGGGGGGGGGGGGGGGGGGGGTGGCGGGAGAGAATTTCTATAGGTAACTGTAAATCACTTTTAGCCAAACAATTTCATGCGCAAAGTGTGATATTCAATTTTTCTTCAGATTATGCAGCCCACACAATAAAACATTTGTGACCACTACACATAATAACACATTAAAGAATGTTGTATATTTATTGTGTTGTGCTCTGATTTTTGGACTAAAAACAATTAAGAAATACCAGATAAGTTTTGTATTCAAAAGCTAAATAATGAACATATATTTCTTCATTAAAATAAATTACAAAGTGTTGTTAAGCTATTCTTACCCTCAATAAAGCAATGTTATACAAATAAAAACCTAAGAGCGGGCCTCAGTTTATATACCTGAGTTGATCAGCCATGAAGCGTGCTGGCTGTAAATATTCAAGCTTCCCGTGCTATTTCAATGATCATGTAGCGTTGGGAAATGTGTCTTTAAGCCAAAACTAAGGTTTTTATTCATACCCCAGCCAACCCCGTTTCGCTTCTTGGAGGGGTATGAAAGATAATACTGGGACCACGTAATGATAATAAATATAGTTCATACTCTGAAGTTCGTGCTCTTTGAGACAAACCTTTTTATATATTTTTATATATTTGTTTCTTTCACAGATGTTGTGGGTTTTTGGTATCGTTGTTATTGCCGCCCACTTAAGGCAACATGATTGTCACGTGGAACCGTTGTCACTTGGTCTCCCAGATGGTCTGCAAAATAACTTCGATATATACCACCGAATTGGAGACCTTAGAGAGCAGCCAGGTAACGAACACATATCAAAGTAAATACACGGAGCGCTGTAGTCTAGTTGTAGAGCGTTGGACACACGAAAAGTTGTGACCATATGTTTTGTGTCCATGAGCAAGACACTTGACCTGCATTTGCTTAGTGCTTTTTATTTACCCAGGAAGACATCGAGAGCGATTGAAATAACGAATGAAGTACGTCCTTATGTGTGTTGACCGTGAACATCATGATAACAGTATGGGGGATCTCACCCTCATCCGGCGACCGAGTTCGATTCCCTGCATACGAATATTTTGATATCATGTTACCATGTTATCATGTTTAAATAAAACAGGATTGTTATTTTTTATTTTAAAATGACCTTCCATATAAAATGTTAAAACCTGTATTTTTTTATTTATATATTTTAATCGAGAACGTTAAAGTATTACATGGCTCTACTCGATTAATATGACTTCATGCGATATTCTAATACACCCGCCTATATAGCCTAGTTTAAAATATTTCGTTATATTGAACGATATATCACTGTAATTTTTGCAACATTAGAAGAATAAGCATTGCGCATTCCGCATTGTAACGTATGCAACGTTAGGAGAGCAAGCAAGGCACTGCGAAAGATTTCAGATGTTTGCGTTATTTTCACAATTTAGGGGTATTAGAATAGATATAGAACATCGTTTACGGTGAATTATCTATAATATATCACGGTTTGTCGTTCAATTGCTCGGCACGTTTTCTAAGCCTCGCCTAATAAACTTGATAGTAAAAGGCACTGACGTTATATTCTCTATATCCTTCTTATCTCTCTGGTGCGCTTAACAAACCAAGACTATTAATACGTTCATAACTGTTAAACAATTGAATTAAATCAATTATAACTTTAGTACTATGACATCGTTAATAGACTTTATGATGGGAGTGTTTTTGTAAAAACTCAAAATGTGTCTTTAAACAACTTTTCTAAAACTGCAAAGCTAGATTTATGGTCCTCTACCAAATTTGTTCAAATGGTAACCGAAACAGGTCACTGTTTGGTTCGGTTGGTTATCATGTTGCTATGGCCCAAGAAAGCCGGTAGAGTGCTGCTGGCCTTCTTTTCCCTCTTGGGCCTCTTGTTGTTTTGTATATGATATATTATGAATGTTTTTTCCCCACTATATTCATTAGCCTTGATAAATAATACGTTTGCGTGTTCACCAGGCTTGTAAATATAATGTTACTTAAGAAAGTACAAAAAAACAATTAAGAATGTACAATTGTTTATTGTCCGTCTCTGTTTAATATTCCTACAACATTCACTTACCTTTACCGGCGGTTGTCTTTGTTTAATTACCAATATTATTTATCTATGTTCATTTGCGTACACATATAATCTTATGGGACACTCGGCAATCGTCTACGTCTATAGTTTCATCAATTGAATTAAATGTTGTTTAACGGCTCATCAACACAATATAGGTTATTTAGAGACGCCCCAGAGAGAGGGGAAGGATACATAGGATTCCGGGAACCGTGCTCTACACTTATTATCGAATAGATTCCTATGGTTCTTTAACGTGCTCGGAGGATAGACCGATACACGGGACCGCCCGGTTTACGTTCCCATCCGACGGACGAGGCTAAGGTATAGTGTCTTGCCTAAGAACACACCGACGAAACTCAGTGGCACCACGGAGGATTGAACCCCGGGGCCTCCGGTTACAAATCCGCCGCGCTACCTACTGCACCAGCCAGCCTTTTAGAGTTTCATCGAAAATGATGATAATTAGTCTAATAATTTCATTGTTTTCAAACCGACATATTTTACGGAAGCGGTACAAAGTCACATCAAGACTAGCTAGACGCTAAGATCTTTTCGATTCAAATTGCATAAATTATACCATATTATGGTTAAGTCGTTTATATTTTTAATGTTTATATTAATATACCTTATTATTGTTTTGTTTTTTTGTTTTGTTGACGTTTTCATATAGGTCACATTTCAGATAGGTCACTAACTTTAATGCACTGAACTTTCAAGGTATAGAATGATTATATATCCTGACACGTGATCATTGATGACTATCTAGTTTCGACTTTCGACTTTCGACAAATAATTTTCGATGTTAAAATGGGAAAACGCAAAAAAATGAAAAGAGAGAGATACACGAACACAAGATCAGAACTTACTGAAACAAACATCGCTATTTTTCTGTTAGCGTTCACACACTATTCACGGTTTTCGGTTTTATTGAGTCTGTTCATGAGAGGTAATATAAGAACAGAACAGAACATATATTTTATTAACTTGTACATACGTACATTGTTATATATACATACATACATTTTCTTGCATCTTAAGTTAAGTGATTTTAGACAAAAGTACATTTTCTATGAGCAGTATTAATGTTAAATAACTGATATACGAGGATGAAAATACAAAAGAGCTAAACATTGCTTACTTAATCAAGATTGTATTCCTTACAGCTAAAGCTGTACTAATATATTTTGCTATTTTGCTAACTTTATAACAATATTCTTATCCTGTGTCTGCAGTAATTCTAAGAATTTAAACATAATGGGACTATTGTAATAATATTTTTTAATATAAATTTTCCGGATTCTTGTGTAACAAGAACAAATCAAAATAAAATGGTATTCATCTTCCAAATCAATACTGTGACAGCATTGACAATATCTTTCATTTCTATGTATTCTATTACGAGAGTATCTACCGGTCTGTATTCTTAACGAATGTGCTGATATTCTGAATTTTGTTAAATATGTTTTGAGATTACATGGTAAAATATCAAGGTATGATTCATAACTAAAACTCAGTTTACAATTATTATATAATTCAAGTACACCACTTGATTCTTTAGCTACAAACCATCGTTGTATAAAACAATCAACAACTCTTTGTCTAAACGTATTTATAACGTATTTAGCATTAACAGAATTTGGGTCATTCCATACATTTGTAAAACCATATTCGTTTAACATATTTTTTACATTCGATGCCCTATTTTTATACCCATTTTCACAATCTTTTAGTGACGATATGTAAATACTTTTAAGTATTATGTCATCTGTTTTATAATTTAAACCAGTATTTAATTCTGACATAAAGCGTTATAAATAAAGGATATCTGTCTAATTCACCATATACTCCCGATGTACAAGAACTATTTTTTACTTTTAAAATTTGTTTACAAATTTTTAAATGTATTCTTTCGATTTGCTTTGATTTTGTATATCCCCAAATTTTCGAAGAATAATTCAGACTTTACCCCACAAATGAATGAAATAGCAGACATAATATTTTTGGTTTCAACCTTATTTTTCTACAGTTTACTAAGAGAATATTTAATGCTTTCAAAGATCTTCCATTGAGTTGTTCTTGGTTCAGAGCAAAATTTCCAGTATAATTAAAAACTGTACCTAATTAGTTGCAATCATTTACTACCTTCTATATTCTCTCCATTATAATGCCAAGATTCATTGTTTAATAAACCACATCTTTTTCTAAAAAACATACTTTTTGTTTTAATCGTATTCACCTCTAATCCCCATCCCCATTTGTTACAATTGTCATAAAGTAATTTAATATTTTTTGTAATACTGAAGGTGATTTCCCCATGATAACCATATCGTGCGCAAATAATAGTAATATAAGTACAATATCATCAATTTATAAACCAGTATTAATGTCATTTTGTAAATATAGTTATAGGTCCTCAATAAAAAGAGAAAACAATATCGGCGAGTTTATCTCCTCTTGCCTTTACCCAATCGCATATTCGGAAAAATCTGAATAATTTTCACATGATTTGACTTTTTCATACATATCTTTTATTATTCCTAACAATTTACCCTGTATCCCCATTTTGTAAAGTTTCAACCATAATGCGTTTCTATAAATTGTATCAAAACATTTCTTTAGATCAACAAACACACAATATAGTATTTTCTTATCATTCAGATATTTTTGAACAATATTTAGTTAGACAGACAATGCATCAGTGGTTGAGCGCCCTTTCCTGAATCCAAATTGCGCATCAGATAAAACATGGTTATTAGCATACATTTTTTTTAATATTGTGGTAAAGAGTTTAGATAAACAACTTAACAAAGTGATACGCAAGGATAAATACGTTAAAGTAAAAAACAAATGTCGTAAACAAACTGTTTATAGATTATTTTTTTTTATCAAAGAAGATAGCTCTGTGTTTGTACACAATAACATTTATGACATGGAGTCAGTGTCAGCGATGGTTTCCCATACATTACCGGTAAGTATTCCTTCGCAGTTTCATCGATGGTGTCTAATACATTACCGGTAAGTATTCGTTCGCAGTGTCAGCAATGGTGTCCAATACATTACCGGTAAGTATTCGTTCGCAGTGTCAGCAATGGTGTCCAATACATTACCGGTAAGTATTCGTTCGCAGTTTCAGCAATGGTGTCCGGTAGAGCTATTTTAAACAATAAACAAATATGCCCTGCCTTTTGCCTTCATAGAACTGGATGGCGAGAGGCATACAGTACTGGCTCTACCTATGAAAAACGTGATGGTCTGCCTATACCACAAAATAGACCGTCATATATGCTAACATGTGCTAAAAAGGACGTAAATCACCATTTGAAGAATTTGTTTGTATGGCGTAACGTCATTTTCAACGCATGTAAGGTCATATATGACGGTCGTTTATTGTGGTGGAGGCAGACCACCCACTTTTCCTGGGTAGATCCAGTACTGAACACCTCCCGCCATCCGTAAGAATCGACACTTCTTCACTTGCAAGTCGAGCTCCATTCAAAGAAAGAAAGAAACAAAGAAAGAAAGAAACAAGCAAACTGTCAGAACATAGAACTGATGATTATGATAATTACAGATGCCATGGAATATGAAAAGAAATGGGATTTAAAAGAGAGTGAAAAGGGTATAGAATCTTCGAGTACACGTATCTAAACATGTATGCAGTATCGATTTTATTTTAGGTCAGCCTGTGTTTTGGAACTGTATCCAAGAATACATCTCAAAATTCGTCCAAAGTAGGCCGGGAATGACGCCAATTGAAGCCACGTTCTTCAGAGACAACATTAACAATTTCATGCGGCCCGTGTACGGAACAACGAACGGACGTAAAAAGCGACAGGCCGCCAGGCCGAGAATTCGACGAGAGATTCGGATGTTGTCTACCGGAGAGCGAAATGCTTACTTTGCAGCAGTGAATGCCCTAAAGAGAGATACGGTAAGATTACATGAATACAATTATAAACTACCGTTATGTGAGTTTCTTGTTCCTTCTGCCTTGTTTCTTAGTAAACGGCTCGTTGTTCTGTATTACACGCGAGCAATGTATGCATATAGGCGCATGCACGGAACTGCTTCGAACACTATAAATTACATGTTATGGGCAACCAAACATGGAATATCTTTTAAATACAATCTAGAATCGATTGTTTCCTTATATCTCATTCAGTAGAAATTTAAAAAAGCCAAAAGCGAACAAGTAAAGCATCGGAGCTTGTAAAAGAATGATGTACAAACAACAACAGAACCCATACTTCATCTTGCTCAACCAAGACTTAACTTGTTTTCCGTGTGTGCATTGGCTTTACTCTAGATGCTGTTTTTTGGTACATTTTTCTTCTGATCATTTTATTTTTCACTTGAATATAAGACAAATGGATTCATGAATCTTGGTCTGGGACATATACATCAATTTATTACTGTTTAGATTGCGCTACTTTTATTGAATACCTATATACGATATTATAACATAAACATAATTTAAAACTAAAATTATCAAAATATAATTAGTCCGTACACAAATGCATATATTAATTATTTGTCTTAAGGTTATAATAGCGTAAATGAGTCTCCATGCTCCTTCCATAGTAAAGTTCGAATGTTGACAACCTGTTAAAAACTAAAACCTGATTAGAATTCTGGGAGACTTACTTCATCATGTAAATAAACATGTCTGCTATTAAACATCAACAAGGAAATAGGGGGTTTAATACCTTCTAAGAAACATTTCTTCAGCTGTATACTAACACCGGGTCAAAGGTCAAAGCTATCTCTACCCCTTGCAATTTCGTACCCTGTCTACTTTCACTTCTGACTGAAATTTATATAAAAAAAAAAATGTCAAAAACATGATGAGCTCCCTTTTCAAATATCAACAACATGTCTAGAATATAGTTACAGCCAAAACATAACAGGAAATTGCACTAAAAAGTTTTTAAAGAAAAAAAGATCAGCACTCTTTAATACAGAACTACTTTCGATGCACCAGGCGAGCACATCCGGCTGATTTAGTGTAATTAAACCTAAATATCGTTACTAAAACAAGGGATGCATCATTAGTCTATATAAATGGATGAAAACGTATTATGTTATACTGCTTTTCCTCTAGCGAATACGACCAAATATATACGACGTCCTTGTCAACTTCCACAGGGGAGATAACATTGCACGGGCACATTTTGGACCATCTTTCCCGGCTTGGCATAGGCTTTATCTTTGGCTGTAAGTATAATATTCAAACTGTATTATATTTATTTAATACAAAGTGCTTATTCAATAGGTAGCTTAATTAGGAATAGTTCTAGGGTTTCGGAAGAATTCCCATTTAGTGCGTTATCTATTTTTATGTATTTTATTTATTTATTTATTTAATAACATTTTTTTTTTATTATTATTATTATTATATATATATATATTATTATTATTATTATATATATATATTACATATTTCAGATGTTTATTATTTGTAAATGTATGTGAAAGTGAAATATTTTGATCGACATTTTAACTCCCACTTAACATCAAAGGATAATAATTAAACTAATATTGTTATATAACTGCTTGTTTAACCAACACCTTTATTAGTATTATTAGTTTAATAATATTTTATTGCAAGCTTCATTATACAATACACATATATATAAACAGTGGCATAATAAGCATGAAAACAAAGCAATTGGGTTGGACTACAAATCCCACAGCGTTACATGTTACGTTTATTAAACTAAAATGGCGGGGTTAACAAATAACTAACTAAATTAATTCAAATTGAAGAAATTGAAGTGATTGCTAAAAAGGTCAAAATTTAAATTGCTGCATTTGTTTCTAATACATGCATGGTGTACTGCATAAAAACGCTCGCCATGTAAAAAGAAAATTGGTACAAGGAGAGACTTAAATTTGGTTTTTAGGTTAGATTTAAATGACGCGAGAGACGGAGCGTTTCTTAGTGAAATATCAAGGTCATTCCACAGTTTAATGGAGGAAGGTAATACCGATCTAGAATAAGTTTCCAAACGTCGTGGTAAAGTTATTAAGTTAGATGAATTTCGAAGATTGTAAGGATAAATTTCATCTGTTTCGTTTAAAGTTGCAACATTAAGAGGAAATAACCCGCTTAAATATTCCGGTAAAAGGCCGTGCTTGTTTTTATAAACTAATATCAATTTTTGAATTATTCGGCGATCTGACAAAGACACCCAGACGATTTCTTTAAGAAGTGTTTGTATTGAAACAGAGCGAGTAAGACCAATTACTATTCTCGCAGCTTCATATTGAACTCGTTCCAGTGAATCCTTTTCATAGACTGTACAACTATCCCAAACAATTGACGCATATTCTAGCAAAGGGTTTAAGCAAGATATATAGATATGATTAAGTGTGGGACGTTTACGTTTATATTTTATTAGACGCATGGATCCTAGAACCTTCGAAGCCGATGTAATTATATTAGAAATGTGTTTGTGCCATGTTTCGTCGTTACTAAGAGTTAACCCTAAATGTTTATGATGTTCAACAAATTCTAAACGAGTATTATTAAAAACAACTGAAGGACGAATAACATTACCTAGAGTGAAAAACATCACTTCCGTTTTTGAGGGGTTGAAGTTTACTAACCATTGTTTTGCCCAGTCTGAAATTTTATTTAGATCTAATTTTAACACTATTTCCATGAAGCCTATGTCTGACGTAGATATGGCTAGTGAACTGTCATCAGCGAAAAGTCTGGTAGTGCTTATTAACGAGTCGGCTATGTCATTTACGTAAATTAAAAATAACAGAGGTCCTAAGACAGACCCCTGGGGTACACCAGTAGTAATAGCTTTAGTTTCAGAAAAAGATGGCCCAACGAAGACTCGTTGTTGGCGATCTTTGAGGTAGTTCGCTGTCCAGTTTAAAACATTTTCTGAAATTCCATATTAGTATTATTAGTATTCTTCTTATTATTATTATAATCATTATTATTTGGGATCATCAATGCCAATTTTTGCGGCTTTAAATCGGAATACGCTTAAGCCGGTGCTAGGGGCGTGAGAGGTGTTGCATCCTGTATTACCTCTCATGAACAGACTCAATAACACAGCGTCTGCTACTTTTGTCTCTTATTTGCGTTTGCTGCTTCCAATGGATAATTTTCAGTATGTACATGTATGTTTAAAATGGTTACTGCATCCACTTTCTTTTTAATCCATATTATTATTTTTATAATTGTCTACTATTGTAATTGCCCAAATAATGCTGAAATAATCGTAACGGAGCAGATGGCAAACTTTAAAGAGGAAATGATTTAAGTATAATTTGTGTCAGGTTAATATAGAGAAATAAGCGATAACAAGTTAATATATATATGCAAAACTTTGGTTTAACAGATATGAAAGCTACCTTAGACTGCACAATCCGCGAGTCACCATACCATACTGGGCATCCGTTCTAGATGAAGGAATGACGGACGCTACCGAGTCAGTTATATGGAGTCGCGCCTTTTACGGCAATGGCAACGGAGTGCCAAACACCGGACCGTTTGTCGGCTGGGAAGCTCTAAATCCCGAAATGCGCTTTACGCGGAACATAGGATCGAGTGCTTTAATGACATTTGCTGGCATAGAACGCATAATTAACAGAACGAGTAATTCAGAAATTCTAGTACCAACAGCAGAGGCAGATAGTAATCTTGAAGGACAGCATGGTCTTCCTCACGTTTTCGTTGGTGGATCTATGAACAATCTAAATGAGGCTGTCAGAGATCCTATATTTTACAGTCATCATGCGTTTGTGGATTTTGTATGGGAAATGTTTAGATATAATCAAAGCCGTAACGGCACTATAAACCCTCAAACGGACTATCCATGGATTCAAGGAGATCCTCGGTTTAGACCTCAACACAACCCTACGGCAATGATGGGATTTTTTCCGGATAATCCCGAGTTTAATTATGATTTTCAAAATCGAGTTGGATATTCAAACATTTTTTTCCAGCTTGTTCAGTATGAAGCGATACCTTCTTGCGGGGCGGCATGTGGTAATTCGCCATTTTTATTTTGTAACCAAAACGTTTCTCCTCCACGCTGCGTGTCCAGGCGGCGTAGCGAAATGAGAGGACCTGGTGGCGATCCTACAGCACCACAGCAGGGCCGAAAGCGTAGACAAGCTGTTAACCAAGGGATGATGGGAACATGTCAAAGTAAACCATTCCTGTATGATATAGATACGAAGTATATAGAAGATAGTGGAACATTGACATCTTCTGCTCCAATGGCCATGTCGCCCATACAAGGGACAAACAGATGGGTTCATATTGCTGTAAAAATAATAACAAAACGTTCACCGACGTACCAAGAGTTTCCAGACTACTCTTTATATAATAAAGGTGGACAAGGATTGAAAAGTACATTCTCGAAAATGGGCAATCAGGTTGGATACGAACGTTGTGACAAACGCGAAGGTGCTGTCGGTAAAATCAAAATTGTTTCGTATGGTCTTAACTACTATGGATTTTCAGAGGAATACGTTATTTTTGACAATCGTCTCGGTATGACAGTGTCCACCGGTTTCGTGTCAATAAAATCTCCAAGTTCCACGCCATCGGAAGCAATAATTGCTGCATTTGATTCATGTGGAAGAGTATGCAGGCCTTACAGTAAAACATCTTCGTCCGTAGGAGGCTCAATGCCAGCATTCGCTGGTGGAGTTCGTGTGACCAATGGGCAGCCATTGCAATATGGTAATACGTATGCGGATGCCACGATGGATGTTTGGTCAATTTCTTCTGAAAGTTCGTGCCCGACGCTAGATTATAATAATGTCCCGATTTCCTTCTTTTGCGATTTCACAGAAAATTGGATGTGGCCAACTCAGGGTCCATCAGGAACAGGAGGAAATTTGGGAGGAGGAAGGCCCCCGCATATAGGTAGGTTGTATATATTATACAAATCGTAAACGTATATCAGACTTGGGATGGTATAGTATATTGCTGTTACAATAAGTTTATACGAAGGTAAATAGTAAGGGTATTCAAATGCCAGACATGGTGACAGTGCTACGTTGTATGAATGTATTTAATTTCAACCATTTAAAGGCGGAGTATGCTTATTTATAGGTAGAAATAAACAGCTGACGGAGGCGTTATAACTTAAATAATTACGCTTCAAATCAACCGGATACAATTAAAGTGTATTCTCTATACGCTGTGGTGAAGCTAAGCATACATCAGGTAGCATGCAGATCCAAATGTTGTATTTATAACACATGTATTGTTTATGTAAACACAAAAGTTAAAAGTAAGATACTTTTTAACGATGCGTACGTTTCGTATCAGGTGTTTGAACTAACAGCTGGGTACATCGGATGATGTAATGCAAAGGACTAGGTATGATAAGGGACATAATTGGCCCCCAATATTAAAAGTTTTAATGCACAAGTTTTGAATATCTAGTTTAGCTACAAATGAACTGAATCAAACTCATAACAAGTACATTTGAACTTCTCTAAATGAGTTTAAGAGCCTCATAATCAAAAAACTACATTTTGTTCATTTTCATCAGTTTTCGATCAGTTTTTGGTCTTGGGACTATAGAGTGCACCCTCGAGCACAGCCGATTTTTTGTTGAAACAGGTACTTGATAGGGATGTATCATTAGCCAAAAACCTGTTTGTGCTCGGAGGTGCGCTCTATATTTTTAGGATAAAAATCTTGCCCAGAAAGGTCCAAAATCTACAAAATATAACAAAATTACCAAAAATGACATTTTTTGAGACCCTATTAATTCTTCTAGATAAATAAGATAAATTAAAACATATTTTGAAAATAGAATATGATCAGTTTACTTCAACATGCACAAATGATTATATGTAAATATTATTGCTTTGCATTTTGAATATATTGGGGCCCAAAATACATCTTGTCCTTTGACGGTAATATTGCACATTAATATTTGACACAAAATCTATATCTTCTCCGTTAAGATAAAAAGATACACATATACAGACTTTAAATTGAAAATATACGAATACAGAGATAACACCCATGGGAAACTGAACTTTGACAACTATTTATGGGTGTAGCACACCCATTGCAACACAGGAAGTGTCGGCCTGGGGTCGTCGCGTAATGGCGGTCAATAAATAATTCTCATTTCTTTTTGTAACAAAAGGCATTTTCACTAATTTAAAGTGCTAATTTTGGTTTATATCACATTGTTGAATTATTTGTTACATTTTTCAAGCATTGTCATTTAAAATTGTGAGTTTTTAAATTTGTTTGTTTATAAGGAAATGAGTGTATGAATACAATATTTTGGCATCTCAGTATTTATGTTTTTAAAGGGAGCATTCATTCATGAGACAAGTTCTTTCTTAGAAGATACATGACCCCCATTTTTTTGTGGAATTTTTGGCGGCATATGTGTCATTTGTGATGAGAATGTAAGTTATTCATTTTTAATTTGGGCCTAGATATGAATGACAACATGGCATTTAAATTTTAATTCACACACAACTCAGTGCAACAATCAGTGGTCGTGTTACACCTAAAGTGAGTGTGATCTGTGACAAAAAGAGCATAAAAGTCGAACAGGAAATGCAGCTTTCACAGAACATAGTAAACCCAAAAAACACGCAAAACGACAAACATGAATGGCAATGTTAATAAGGAATAAAGGCATATGACGTCACAAACACAAAAGGGTTAGAAATAGGGCTACCGCCTTGGAACGGTCAGTGGCAAAAAAGGGCGCTGGGGGTTTAAACCAGTTCTAGGGTGCACCAAACCTCACACTTACCCTGCTCCATCCCAATAAATCGAGACAGTGTAAATAAAGAAATCCCCGCCATGAACTATTCTCTAACCAACAAGGCAGCATTTACAGGCAATATAAGCAGTAAAACACAAAGATGCTCGTGTATATATAAATACAAAAACAATAGCCTAGAAAGCCACAAAGAAGGTACTCATTGTGAGTCATGCATATTGATTCACGGATGCATCAACTCGTTAACGAAATAGTTTTCAGTGTATCTGTAGAATCTG
Source organism: Cyrtodaria siliqua (assembly GCA_037043455.1). Classification (NCBI taxonomy): domain Eukaryota; kingdom Metazoa; phylum Mollusca; class Bivalvia; order Adapedonta; family Hiatellidae; genus Cyrtodaria; species Cyrtodaria siliqua. The sequence continues at coordinate 50,135 of JAWPHD010014475.1, forward strand.
AAGAAATAAAGTCCAACGGAATATATACTGAAAGGAAAAAGAAACGCGACACGGGAATTTCCGCTTTATATTGTATATTGCACACTTAACTCCATATATATTCCAAGGAAATGCCAAGATGTTTTGTAAAAACAAAAGTTGAAGTTAGTTAGAGAAATGACACAACTGTGATGTTGTAGACGTTTTAATCACAGCACACGTTGTAACAAGAAATTCATAAATGTTGAAGTTCCTCTTTTAACAATTGAGCCAGTTCAGTACTGTATTTAACGTAAAGAGTTTGCAAAATTTTGCATCCTAAGTTTGTGCCAAACGCGTACTCTGTCAATAATGAAACTTTGCAGGAATAGTATTTGCTGTGTTACGTGTTGTTTTGGTATTTTTTCCGAAAGGAAAGGTCTAACGTAGCCATGTTCCATTCGATTAACAGCAGCATGTTGTACATACAATATATAGCGGAAATTCCCGTGTCGCGTTTCTTTTTTATTTCAGTATAGAACAATTTACATAGATTCCGAGACATCACACAATTACGAAAATAAAATAAATGGCTTACATTGAACCAACTTTCTCTTTACTCACTTTTGTATCTTAACTAATTTTCTTATATTAAATACATTATAGAATAGTTGTGTGATAAGTAATTTTGTTTGGCCAACAGGTTGTAAAATATTTACTTTTGTTTAAATTGTTACATCTTTTGAGAGTTACCCTCCCTTTGAAAACATAAACTGTGCTGATAAGACACCATGCCATGAATCGAAGTCCGCTTAAAGATATAAACTTCTTAAAGTTGGTAGGAAATAATATAAAAAACCCATAAAAGTTAACCCACTTTTGAAGATGTTCCGTCTATAATAAAAGGAAACACGGTTAATCCTAAATTACCTCCCTTTTAATTGAATTTCGTTTGAATTTCGTTTGAAATTCAAGTAACTGTAATTCAGCGTTAACATTAAATATTTGACAATTTCTTTTGCAAACGCATTTGAAGTGGTCATGCTAGTAAAACATGATGTCAACATAATTTTAGTTGAATATGTTTTTAGAATTAAAAACATCAAAAGCTGCATTAATTCGAAGTGTTTAACAACATTCTATGTACCCAGTTGTATAAGTGTTATACTTTATTTCTAAGAGAACACATCGACTTGAACGTTTAAAGTGTGTTCACGTATCAGAGCATACGATAAAAACTCGTTACTTTGCAGTTCAAATCTATCTTTAATCAAGCGTGAAAACAAAACAATGAGAACATTATTGACATATTCTTATGTGAGGTGGGTACTTAGGAAAGTTGACTAGCATACCGTATTGTTTCCCATTTTTCAGTACGACCACCATCTACTCCAAGACGAAACCCGATTGTAGACATGCACTATCAAGGTAGAGGCCGAGTCCCAGGCCGAGGCCGAGGTCGAGGCCGAGGCAGAGTTGGTAAATAAAAGTGTTAACATGGCACTGAAGGACATACATATTCCGGTAATTATTGCAGAAGGCTCCATTCTTACAATCTTAGATACAATATTTAATATTTGGTAATCAATCAGTCGGGTAAGTATGGAATCCTGTTTCGGCCATGTCGCGTTGTCGACTTTGTCGTGCTGTCGTGACGGCGGGTTTCTCCACTTTAATGCCGTCACGACAGCGCGACAAAATGACCAATTTGTCGTGCTGGCGTGACGACGACTTGTGAAAATCGAAAAGTCCACAACGCGATATGGTCGTATCCGGATACCACAGGTAAGGCCGCTGCAGAATTCCACGGATTACGTGCAATGCGCAACACATCTTCCGAGAGAAATACTAATGGATAATCAACAAAGATTCAATTAAACAATGGACATTTCTTTTCAGTACTTTATGCATATTGAAGTAAATGGTCACTACTGTATAATCCATATTGTGTATTAAACACTGATCTTGTGTATCTAACACTGATCTTGTGTGTGTATCTTACACTGATCTTGTGTATCTTACACTGATCTTGTGTGTGTATCTTACACTGATCTTGTGTATCTAACACTGATCTTGTGTATCTAACACTGATCTTGTGTATCTTACACTGATCTTGTGTGTGTATCTTACACTGATCTTGCGTATCTTACACTGATCTTACACTGATCTTGTGTGTGTATACAACACTGATCTTGCGTTTCTAACACTGATCTCCTGTATCTAACACTGATCTTGTGTATCTAACACTGATCTTGTGTATCTTACACTGATCTTACACTGATCTTGTGTGTGTATCCAACACTGATCTTGTGTCTCCTGTATCTAACACTGATCTTGTTTATCTAACACTGATCTTGTGTTTCTAACACTGATCTCCTGTATCTAACACTGATCTTGTGTATCTAACACTGATCTTGTGTATCTTACACTGATCTTGTGTATCTTACACTGATCTTACACTGATCTTGTGTGTGTATCTAACACTGATCTTGTGTCTCCTGTATCTAACACTGATCTTGTGTATCTAACACTGATCTTGTGTGTGTATATCCAATACTGATCTTGTGTATCTTACACTGATCTTGTGTGTGTATCTTACACTGATCTTGTGTATCTTACACTGATCTTACACTGATTTTGTGTGTGTATCCAACACTGATCTTGTGTATCTAACACTGATCCTACACTGATCTTGTGTGTGTATCCAACACTGATCTTGTGTGTGATACGTATCTTACACTGATCTTGTGAATCTTACACTGATCTTACACTGATCTTGTGTGTGTATCCAACACTGATCTTGTGTATCTAACACTGATCTCATGTATCTTCCACTGATCTTGTGTATCTAACATTGATCTTGTGTATCTAACAATCATCGTGTGTTTCTAACACTGATCTTGTATATCTTACACCGATCTTGTGTGTGTATCTTACACTGATCTTGTGTATCTAACACTGATCGTGTGTATCTTATACTGATCTTGTGTATCTAACACTGATCGTGTGTATCTTACACTGATCTTGTGTATCTTACACTGATCTTGTGTATCTAACACTGATCTTGTGTATCTTACACTGATCTTGTGTATCTTACACTGATCTTGTGTATCTAACACTGATCTTGTGTATCTAACACTATCTAACACTGATCGTGTGTGTGTATTTAACATTGCTCTTGTGTATCTTACAATCATCGTGTGTATCTATAAGTCATCTTTCATTCGGATATAATTTTAATTTATCTAAAGAAATAAGGCAGGTCAAGTTACTTTTGTTTTGAGATGGGGGAAATCTGTTACTTTGCTGATGGTTATGTTTTCTATTTCAGAACCTGTTAAACACGATATTGGTCCATACAAGTGCCTTGCTATGATTTAACCACTGGCAATTTATTAGCTGATAGTTGACGTGAAGGCGTGGAGAAAACCATCTGTTTTAATAATATATATTCACCCTCAAGCTAGTCTAAGGGTGATGTTTTAATAATAATAATAATAATAATAATAATAATAATACTATATTTATTTCAAGAGGATAACATATATGGCTACAAGTCAGGCTAATATATGGTCCTCAGACAAAAAATAATATATTTATGCAAACGTGCTTAAAACAAATGGTACCACAAGAATAACATTTGTCTAGAAACTTCATGATTTTTCTACAATGGTAGTATTTAAGAAAAATTGATAAAGTCATTTGTATACAATATAAACATAATGTGTTTACCGCTTCAATAGTATATGTTTTTACGTTATCAATAACACCATTTTAAGAATTATATACACATTGCCAAGTAATTAAACTGTGTACCTCGTGCATATACTGAGGTTGACGTAATTAAACAGTGTACACGTGCATATACTGAGGTTGACGTAATTAAACAGTGTACACGTGCATATACTGTGGTTGACGTAATTAAAACGTTTGTAATCAAGTTGTCAAATATAATAGCTTTTATAGCAACTAAAGATGTCGATTTTCTATGAAAATTTCATCTCTCTTTCCGATCTCTTACCTTTGTTGTTTATGTTCTGTAAATTAATGTTATTATTTAAAAAATAATATAATTTGATGTTAAATCCAACGTAGTTGTCTGCCAAAAATCATATATAATATTGATGTATGGCTGTCTATTTTGTAAGCATGTTGTGTTGAAACTTTAATACATTATTTATACCTAAATTGTATTCCGTGTCTTATTGCCATTCCATATTTACGTTTACATATTGTTTTTATTTCCACATTACAGACAGTCAACGTGTACGCTTTTTTTTTTAACTATTCCAAGGTCATAGGTCATAGGAGATGCGATCCAAAATTACATAGATATTACTTATTAGTCGTATACTGAGAGCCTCCAAAAACAATCCCAACACGGACTATTTCATAAAGTACATGCGTGTATGCAGTACCCATTACGTGTTCCCGCCTTAATTCCATTAAGCGACGGGAAACCTTATATATTAGCAGGGTTTGAGAACGGTTATTTCGACAATAAAACACGTTTAAAAACCTTTTTACTGAACAAAATGAGATAACCTGTTTAAAATTACCTATTAATTGTTTCAATTTTATAATATGTAAACTTTTAAAGCCGAAATTAAGATTTTATTTCATACCCCAGCCAACCCCATTTTCGCTTCTTGCAGAAGGGGTTGGATGGGGATATGGAAGTTAATACTCGGACCACGTAATGCCGGCGGTGACATGCCAATTGCTCATTGCCAATTACTGATTGCTGGTTGTTAATTGTTAATTGCGCAACCACAAGGATGCACCGCTACTTGAACACCTTACATTGTGCTTGCAGTTCACGCAGTTGGGATAAAAAGTATATACTAGTATAATATAATTATTATTACAGAAACCTGATCTGGAAGTTTGTATCATATCGGGTGGACATGCCATATCGACAGGATCTACGAGAGGATTCAGCCTCGAATGTGATCCTGGAGATATAAATGACTAGATGCAACTTCCAGAACATTTACTCTATTAATGATCCTTTTATTAACTACCTTCATGAGAAAGCTCGAAAAATACTATAGCCCCGTATAGAAGACTATTTTTCTTGGCGCTTGTTTCAGCCAAAGAGTTTTTGGCAATAACATGAGCAATTTTATAAATCCGTACATATATATCATTAGAGCTTTTTTAGTGGTAAATAACAATACCTTACTTTTCAAAATCGGTTAAGAAATAAATATTTTACAACCAAAATGTTTTTTTGATGGGTATTTTCCATGAAAGTTTCTTGTTGCTGGGGCAGAAGAAAATTAAGAAAATTAAGAAATCTCAAAAAACTTTGGTTAACCCAAATATTCTGCTATAAAACTTTCAGAGTGTTTTAATTTACACTTATCCAACACATTGAAACTTGGATACAATTCTGATTTTTTTTCTTCATCTTTTTGATGCAGGAGAATTTTGCATTGAAACTACCCTATCAAAAGCAATTTTCGCATGTGAAATTTTCAACCGGTTTTTGAAAAGTAAGGTATTTTTTATTTATCACTAAAACATTTGTTTCAATGATATACATCTTATTTAGGTCCATTATTTTTGTCTTAAAAGTACACAGGTAGTCGACGACGTCACACGACGCCGTCGACGTCATACAACGTTTGCAGTAGAACAGAACAGAACAGAACAGAACATATTCTTTATTTATGACTTAAACAAATGTTTCTCGTCATATAAATACATATTACATTTGTTAATATATGACAGGTCAATGCAATTTTAACATTAAACAATGAAAAAGTACAAACACACAATCATACATACTAAACACTCATACAACTCACCCATTCACTCTGACGCCCGAAATGTCTCACACTTTCACTCTGGATCACGTATTTACCCTGTTATAATGATTTAACTATTATTACATAGTTTCATGTAAACTTTTAAGTTTTAACAGTTTACATGTCATGTCCAAGGAGGATGAACATACATTTTTTACTCATTATACATTGCAGTATTGCGAATAATAAATGCTTCCCTAACAAACCTAGATAATCTAAAAAGCTCTTGCTGGCTTGAAGATTGCATCAGCTGAATAAATTTAAAAACACTTGGATGTCTGTAATAATATTGTTTAACATATAGTTTACGTAATTGTTCGTACAAAGGACAAATTAAAATAAAATGATATTCATCTTCTAAGTCTGTACTATTACACAATGTCCAATATCTCTGATTTCTATCAGTTCTATTTTTTGAATATCTGCCAGTTTCAATTCTAAGTCTGTGGGAGAATAATCTTATCCTCGACATGGCAGTTCTTAATTTCAACGGCAATATATCTAAATACACTTCATATGAGAATGAGGTTTTAAAATGTCTATACAAACATAAAACTCGATTATTTTCAACATCAGTGTTCCATTTTTGAACAAAACAATCTATTAAATTTTGTTTAATCAACAAATGAAAAGATTTCATATGAATACAAGTTGGGTCATTTCAAACATAATTATAGCCACAGTCAGTTATAATGGTTTTAACATTGCTGGTCCAATTCTTCGTTCCTCTTTCACAATCTCTCACAGCATCTTTATAAAAAGTTGATATTAAAATGTTTTTTGAATCGACCACCTTACTCCAATACTTTATTATTTTTACATACCTTAAAATATACAATGGGTATCTACCTAGTTCTCCAGAAATACCGGAATTACTAGTAGACGTTTTAACCCTTAACAAGTATTTACAAAATTTCAAATGTATTCTTTCGATCTCCTTTGACTTTGTAAAACCCCAAATTTCTGCTCCATAGCTTAATATAGAACCAACGGACGCATCAAATAATTGGCAAAACGTTTTTGGTTTAAAATTGTATTTTTTTACATGTGCAATTAATATATTCAAAGCTTTTAATCCTTTACCTGCTAAGGTCTCTTGATTTAAATTGTATGAACCCGTATAATTAAAAACAGTTCCGAGGTAGTTAAAATCGTTAACAACTTCTAAATTATTTCCATTATAAACCCATGTCTCATTAACTAAAAGATTACCCCTTTTTCTAAAAAACGTAACTTTTGTCTTTTCCACGTTAACCTCTAATCCCCATTTGTCGCAATATTCTTTCAACAAATTTAAACGTTCTTGTAACTCAGACGGTGATTTTCCAAACAAAACCATATCATCTGCGAAAAGTAAAAGAAGTAAAGTTATATCGTCTATTGTAAGTCCAAATTTATTACTGTCTTGTAAGAACAATTCCATGTCTTCTACAAACAGCGAAAACATTATTGGAGAGATTACCTCCCCTTGCTTGAGACCTATTGCACATTCGAAAAACTCAGAAAAATTATTACAATGTCGTACACAAGATTTCACTTTGTCTAACATGTCGCGTATAATTCTTAACAATTTACCTTTAATTCCTAGCTTAAAATGTTTTAGCCAAAGGCCATTTCTATATATACTGTCGAAAGCCCTCTTAAGGTCCACAAACGTACAATATAACCACTTGTTTTCATTCAGTAATTTCTGTATAATACAATTCAAAACAAATATGGCATCAATGGTAGAGCGACCTTGTCTAAAACCGAACTGAGCATCCGATACAATATTGCTTTCATCATATTTAAAATACCTGTAAATTATTTTGATAAGCAGCTTACTAATGTTATTGCTCGATAATTATTTACGTCGTCTGGGTCATTTTCTTGAATAGCGGAATGATAATGCCTTCAGACCATTTATCTGGAAAATAACCCGAGTTAAATACCCCATTAAATAAATCTGTGAGATGCGGAGATATAATGTCTATCGCTTCGATAAAGTATTCATTTATCAAGCAGTCACCCGCAAAAGCCTTGTTTTTTTTTATTGAGAGAATTAACCGTCGTTATAACTTCAGAGATAGTAATTTCTCTGTCCAGTTCATCAAAATTGCAATTTAAATCATTAAAATCGTGTTCCTCACAAAATGTTTCGGCCTCATCATTGTGAAGTGACGATATATCCTGCGATAATTCGGAAAAATATTTATAAAACATCTCTAAGGAAATATTTCCATGCGTACCCTTCTTTTTACGACAAAATAATTTCCAAAATTCCTTTGGTTTAGCATGTCTCAAATTTTCAATATCGCGCATTTTCTTCAACTCATAGGCGCGCCGCTTTTTCTTTATCTAAACCTTATAACGTAGTTTGTTCTCATGTAATTCAATTCTATGCTCTACTGATTTACAATAATTATATTTTGATAACGCTGATAAGTAAATACGCTTAGCTTCAACGCATTCCGAGTCGAACCAAGTCGCTTTATTATGGTTTGTTTCTGAAAAACGCACGCACTCACGGTCAATTATAGTTTTAGAAAATAGTGGGTCCGCGACCTCCCTAAAAATGTGTACAAATCCATTAATAGAGTTATTCAAGTAATCCCTATCATTTAGGTTATTATTAATATTCAACGAAATATTGTTAAAATCTGTTAATCTTCCGATTAAACCACTGCGGAATTTATCACGAAGCTTATCGTCATATTTAATTGTAATTCTTTCCGTAGGCTGAAAGTCATGCTTATATTTATTGCATTTAACAATAAAAGATAACGGTGCAGGATCGGACCTTTCATTGAATGGTTCAACTTTAAACTCCCTTACTCGTGCAAAATCGAATTCTTTTAAAAGCATGTAATCAATTACACTCGCACCGTTACGGCTCATATATGTGAACGACCCTATGGAATGATCATTACCTAGCCTACCGTTAGCCAATCTCAAGGAAGTTGATTTACACAAATTAAGTAGAGTGATACAACATTTGTATTCCATTGTAGGACAATGAAGGTATATAGTATTGATAATTATATGGTAAAACTATTATTACTTATTGAAATCAAATATTGGATACAAACAATTAACAGTCAGGAATCAACATTTGGCAATAATCAACACGCTCTAAGCAGGTAGCAATCAGCAACTGGGAAGTAAAGCCTCGTAAAACCTGTATATGTTCCTTGCAGTTCTCATCACAGAGGTATATATCGTTGTCAAAATCAAAGTATAAAATGTAATATATCATGGAATGAACTTAGTTCAAATATCGGTAATAAGCAATTTGCAAACATTTTCAAACAATACGTTTTTCGACGCCTAATACAAAACTAGAAAGCGTTCCGTGTCGTGTTTTAATCGAAATGGTGGTATTATAAAGATTACACGTGTATCATTTATGCATTATGTAAACATTACAGAAGCCCGTTAACATGAATTCCTTCGCACTTCAATTTGAGCGTTATTCGGCAACGTTTACACCAATTGAATTGGATTTTATAGTCGCACCAACAGCTAAGGTCATATGGCGACTTTCCAGCTTCCATTGATGAAGGAAGACGCCAGTAGCCCCTCCGGGCAATTTTCGTGCACAGGTGGGCACCTGGGTAGAACCATCGACGTTCCGCAAGCCAGTTGGAAAGCTTCTTCACATAAAGATTCCTAGGACCCTGAGGGATCGAACCCATAGCGGTGAAGTGCAAATGATTTCAAATCAGTGACTCTAAGCACTTGGCCAAGGACTGTCTGTTTATCTCAAACAAAGTAGGTATGTAGGTCAAAAGGAAATGTAGCTTTCACAGAATACATTCAACCAAAAACACGCATTAAAACAAACAACAGTTACAGTGTTTATACTAAACAAGAAATGTGACATCACAAACACATAAGGGTTGACAAAAGGACTACCGCATTGGAACGGTCAGTGGAAAAATGGCCCCTGGGAGTTTAAAGCAGGTGAAACAAACCTCGCCCTTACCCGATTGTCATCCCAAAATAACGTGAGTGGAAATAAAGAAATCTCCGCCAGGTTTTATTCTGTACAAAGAAGGCAGCATTAATAACCAATATAAGTATAACACATAAATTATCACATATATATGAAATATTGGAACAAAATGAGATATATGGTCCTATAGAAACCACAGCGTCCGAACGCAATGGCATCGTAGGTCCGCATTGTACTACAGACAAGGACTTGGTAATACAATGAAAGAGACAAACAAAACCAGAAAGGGTGGTGAAGACAGGGTTACCGACTTGGAACGGTCAGTAGGCAATAAGGCCTACTGGTTAGCTTGAATCGATTTTATATGCGCACAATCCTCGCTATTATCCTGTCTTCAGCGCCCAAATAGACAAGACAGTGTAAACAAAACTACATCCCATCAAAAGGAATTCTCTAATAATAAAGTCCACATCCAGAGAAACTAACTAAAAAAACACATACAGTTCAAGTACTCAACTTGGCAGAAACCAAAGCAACAAGAAATCAAACCATTAAGGATACGACAAGATACGATAAAAGACAAACATCAAAAGGTACCGTCCTTGACGTCATCATAGGATGCTCAATATGTCCGGTCATCGCTCAATATAAGAGGAAAACATAGTGGCGAACTGTAAATGAGTCAACCACTAGAAAAGCAGTGCCTTGCAAAATGATAGGGTCATAACTTCTTTTGATAAGCGTTTTAACAAGTTTATTAGAAATGGTATGAAAGTGATTATGACCAAGGATTTTACGAAGTTTTAAATCACATACCCACAGAAGTCAGGTTTTGATAGTCCTTGTCGCAGGAGAGTTATCTGTGATAAATATCTTTGATTACAATATACGAGTCAATATCCGGTAATTGTATAACAGATCGCAACAGTTCTAACGATGAGATCATAACATATAAAACTTTATGTGATATTTAAAACATAAGATCATAATTTACTACAAAATGTGATGACTGTATGCATACATTTATTGTTTTGTATATGTATATGTATGTGACATCATAAAGTTTGCACCAGACGGATACACCATATTTTGACCTCTGAATATAAGAGGGAGCGGTAGAAAAACATTCACGGATACTTTTCAAACACGGAGGTGCCAAAACGTCTTTGAGAAAGCGTTACAGCGGACGAAACGTAGCAATACATTTTGAACCCAATCGTTAAGACAATAATAAAGTTTGT